>JBBYHK010000014.1:9318453-9377135 GCA_038382065.1 Adansonia grandidieri | reverse complement strand
TATACAAAGGTTAATTTCTCAAATTTAACAAAAAAGTTCTCGTAAAATTCCTAAGAATGGAAAATTTACTATGATAATATTTTCAAAAATAGATTTTCAAAATTTGAAACGAAATAATAAAAAATAATCTTTCTCTTAAATATTCATTTTGTATATCCAAAATTAGAGACCAAAATATAACCTTTTTGTTACGTGAACTTACGATTGGTTAAATTATGACCAAAAAGGTTTTGTTCATAAGCAAAGGATTATT
This sequence comes from Adansonia grandidieri, assembly GCA_038382065.1. Taxonomy (NCBI): domain Eukaryota; kingdom Viridiplantae; phylum Streptophyta; class Magnoliopsida; order Malvales; family Malvaceae; genus Adansonia; species Adansonia grandidieri. Next base: position 9,376,882 of record JBBYHK010000014.1, on the reverse strand, counting down.
CCCAATGAGAATGGCCATTAAGTTCTCGGTCTCGGATATTCAAGATTATCGGAAAAGAGACCCAGACGAAATTAGGTGTCTACAATATGCCCCCTTCATATGCCTGGAGGAAAGTCTTATGCATATGCATGTGCGCAGTGTAGTAGGGGAACGAACAAACCTTTTATGACTTAACTCTTTTAGAGAGAATAAAAACCCTATCCTAAAATCCCAAAAAATACACTGCAAAGGAAATAAACGAATTAGTGAAAAAAAATGAACAATATATGTCAAAATTTTCATATAACTAGAAAATATAATAAAAATTTTACTTTAAAAATACCAAAAATTATAGTCAAATGCCGATCAAAATCAAATTAATCAAAATTTAGTTAACACGTGATTACTTTCAGGCTTGACTTTCTAACCCATACCTAGTGTAGTCGTGAAGATATCGCAACGTGGCTCAGATATGAATCATTATCAAGCCTAACTTAAAAGGCTCTCGTTCCTTTATTGATTGATATATCATTATTTTATGTTCTTTTAATTCTATAAGCCATATCATTATTAATAATTTTCTTATTTTCAGGGAATTGGTGGTCGAAATGAATCGCTTACTTAACTTAACTTTAAATAGTCATTATAAAATAACTATTTATTTGGAGTCACCACCAATTTGTTTGGGCTAGGTGAGATTGGTCACCTGTCACTGTTTGTATTTTGAGGGTTATGACTCCAGAATACCAGCTCTGAGATTCACAATCATACCAAAGATCATGTAAAAGGGTCTGGGAGTCGGTTACAATCATAAGTAAAGATCAACCCTCTCGTGATTTCCAAAAATTGGTACCTTATTAATTATATTTTAACTTGAATTTTAATTTTTATCCTATTTCAACATATGACATTTAATTGTAATTCCGAAAATAAATTTTAAATGAAACCAATTTATTATTCTACATCAGGAAAATTGGGTCTTTGAAAGTTATAAAAATCAAAATCTCTTTTGCACCTTATCAGAGCACCAGTGGAACATGAAAGCTTTTTATCATTCTCTATTATACCCTAATGAAAAACTGGAGGAACATAAAAAGTTTTAAAAATCAAAACATCTTTTGCGCCCCACTAGAGGGCCAGAGGAATGTGAAAGGTTTTATTTTTCCAAAATTTATAAAAAATCTTGATTTTTACTTTCAAAAGGATATCTTGTTATTAAAAGAATCCGTAGAACCTCTCTCATATTCTGGGAGAAATTTCACGTGTTATTTTAACTTGGAGACATTGCCTTAATTTTCTAAAAAATTTTGATCTCATTAAAAATATTAATAGAGTATCCTAAAAGCCAAAAATAGTCTAAAATGATGAACCTATCTCTAATGTGTATGTTCGACATGAAAGTATCATAGTTATCAAACAGAACTTGGTTTTAATACAAAAGTAACAAATACCCTTGGGGTATACATTCGATATGAAAGTATCTTGATAACCTTAAAAGACTAAAAAATGACCATAGAAGGTTGAACCTATCCTAAATACACAAAAACATCCCGAAGACTACATCGAACTCGATTCTAAGGAAATTATCAAAATATCCCTAAGGTATACCTTCAACGTGAAAGTATCTCGATAACCTTAAAAGACATTAAAAAAGATCATAAAATGGTGAACACATCCGAAATGCACAGCTTTGGTAAAAGCATCCTGGTGACTACCTAAGGCTAGGTTTAAGGAAAATTACTAAAATGCCCTTAGGATATACCTTTGACATGAAAGTATTTCGATACATTAAAGGACAAGAAAAGGTAAGAAATAATGATCTTTACCCTAAATGGGTAGTTTGGATATCAAAGGTGACCTAAAATGCAATTAAGTTCCTAAGTTTTTTAAAATTACATTTCGCACCTTAATGAAAAATTGAAAGAATTAGAAAGGTTTTAATATTTTTCACAACTCACCGAGTAGAATACTAGAAATATTCCAAAATTACTAATGTGTCCTAAAATAGAAATTTAATGTGAAATGACCATTTTAACTCTAAAATGCTAAGCTTTCCTAATGGTCCCTAAACTTTTCTAAATTCGTAAATTGGTCCTTATATAATTAAAACATCAAATTAAACATCAAATATATTGAAATCAACATAAAAATCACATTCGAATATTCATAAGCAAGGCTCGGCCAAACATGAATGGTCTTAGGATAAATTTTTAAATTTTCAATTTAGTCCTTAAACATCATAAAATTAGAAAATAACATCTAAAATATTAAAAAAAAAGATTAAACAATCACACATAAAGGATTTGGTCGACAAGACAATCTACTCATCCATGGCCTTAACAATTTGTAAAAATTATTTTAAACTCCCTACAATTTTTAAACAAGACAATATAGTCCAAAACCCAATTAAATCAAGCATGAAAACCTAACTAAGCAACATCATCATATTCGGCCATCATGAAAAAGACAAGAAAAACATTATATTTCTATTTTCTTATTTTTTTAATTTTTTTAACTCACGTCATGAATATCAAAGCAAACCTGCATCATCAAGCCTAAATATGCAAAAAAAAAAAAATGGATCATAAAGAATATATCAACACATACCATTAAAATCACCATGAAAGTAGCAAAAAAAAGACCACAACATCATATACATAATATCAAAACATTATTTCTGTCACAAACATGTACCATAATGAAGAAAATGAAACTATGGTAAATAAATATCAAATACAACAACTAAAACAAGAAGAGATGATCATAGCCTTCAAATTTGGCCATTAACATGGAAGCAAATCCATGAGCTCAAGTTAGCAATAGGCTTATTAAAAGGAAGAAAAAAAATGAAAGGACCAAAAATCAAATGTTTTAGAAGAAAATCTACCTTAAGAGCTTTAGAAGTATTGAAAATAAAGAGGTTTTTAATATTTTCCTTGTGTTTTTTTTCTTATCAAAAGCCAAATCTCCTACTTGAAGTTTTCTCCCCTTGTTTATAATGGGGAGAATCAGCCAATATCTTGGTTAAAATCAAGCTGGCCGAATGGCCCCCTTTTATTTTATCTTTCTTTTTTCATTTTATTTGTATGGGTAATTGTAATTTTGATAAGAATTGCATTAAATAAATGTGTAATAATGGTCATATTATAATATTTACTCATAATTATCTAGATAATATCATCTAATAGGCAATGAGAAAACAATTAAATTGGTTAAGGGAAAAGTTAGAAATCAATTAGATTAGTTTCCATGAAACTAATAGAAAAAATTATAATAAAATTAAGATATAATATAATAATCATAAACAAAATTTTAAAAATGAAATAATGAAAAAATCTTGACTGAGAATCTAAAACTCGTAAAATTATATGAGAAAAATCCTTATGAAAGAAAATTGATTCAATATAAAAAAATTAAAAGCTTATAAAATAAATTGAATTTTCAAAAACTGATTTAGTATGAATTTCATAAAAATATTTTAAGAATTTTAAGAATTATAAACTCAAAAAAATCCAACTAAAAAATTTTACGGAATAGAAAACTCTTTAACTTGGAAATAAGAAAAATCCATAAAATGAATTGAAATTTTTTAAAACTGATTTTATGGTAATTTAATGCAAATATTTAAAGAATTTTGAAGTCCAAAACTTAAGAAAACTCCACAAAAAATTTTAAAGATAAAGGAAGGCTCGCCTTTTAGAATTGTGAAGAAAAAATTTAAAGAATACATTGAAACTTATAAAATAAATTAAATACAACATATTATCCAAAATAACAATTTAAAAAAAGTAAAGATGAAAATCTGAACTTTGGAACAAGATTTTACTAAAAAAATTTATGAGCAAAATACTCGCGGTGCTATGCAAAATTCAAAAATAATTAAAAAAATTAACATATTGACACCTTGTGGTATAAAATACCAATATATAATTTTTCTTGAATAATTTTGATTTATTAGAATGCATATTAGCATAAATACCATATATGTATCGGTTAAAATTTACGATGGTCAACTTTTTGAGTTTTACCAAAAAATCTCAAAAATGCTTAAAAATGAGAAATTTGATCGTGATATCATCTTTAGAAATGATTTTCATAATTTGACAAGAGAATATTTACAAACTAATTTTTCTCTTGAATATTCATCCTTTTTATCTGGGATCAATTTTTAAATGGCACTTTTTTTTTCAAATGCCAACACAGCCATCTATGCATGATAGTCTAAGTTACAAAAATGTGTAAACTACATAGTGAAGTTTGACCCCTATTGGGTGACAGCAATGTTCCTGGTTTCGGATAACTGGGGCTACGAGAAAAAAACTCGGACAAAATTAGATGTCTACAGTAACAATTAAAGAATATTAGGTTTCAACCAATAAGCCTAATGAGGGAATCATTAAATTAAAGTATTCAAGTTTGAGAGTAATGTTCAATGGAATAATAATCTTTTATGTATTGCCAAGGGCTAATCTTCCATATACAACCATCAATCTTCCATGTATTGCCAATTGTTAAGGGTCAATCTTCCATATACAACCATAACATGAGAATAAGGAAACTTATAAATTTGCCATTTGCCTCATGTGCATGTTTTTTATCAAATTGAACAACTTAATTGTTATGACTTTGTTGCATTCTCTCACCATAGTATGTATACTTCTAATGCTCTTCTTTGTCTATCAAATGGGATAAGATCATGGGCGTTAGCTTTTTTCAGCTAACCTTAAAGATTAATCATAACACAAAGAGTGCACATGTCTCTTTTTGTTAATGATTACACTACAAAGCCTTGTATCGTGCTAAAAAAGCTAACTAATCAATAAAAGATTAATTACAGCAAGCAGTGATGGGCAAATTTCAAGCTCTTTATAACACACTATAGAACACTTTAGATATATTAAATGTCATTATTTGATAGCATCGACCACCATTATGTGACAATGCCCATTGCCTCATAAATATCTCATATAACCATTTCCAAGCTTCAGGATTAATATTTTCCATCTTCTTTATTTGGTATGCACTTTAACTCTATAGACAAGCATTTTCAATGTTTATTATGAAAATTTTCATTGAAATTATTGCATATATGTTGCAAGCAAAATCGATGATAAGCCCATGGCTTTTACCATCTAGAACTAACCTCACTCACCATTTCTTGGATATTACAGTGATATTTAAATATCAAAGAAATCCCTTTCCTTTAAGTGACCTTCTCTTCAATTCAAGTAAGAAACCATTTTCAACTATCAAAAAATTCTTCCTTGGTAATAGCAAATGCAAGTAGAAAGATTTGGTTGTTAGAATAAACTTCTATTGCAATAAACATTTTACATTTATATCTTCTATACACATGAGTAGCATCAATACTTATAACTAGTACAAACTTGAACCCTTCAATAAAAGATAGAAAAACCTAAAAAACATGTTGGAATAGTCCAAATGCTTCGAACAGTAGAATCGTGCAACTGTTAATTGCCATAAACAATTACCTAATTACACTTCCCAAGTGTAGCAATAAATCTAGGCAATACTTTATAAGATATGTCCTAACTACCAAAAATTTTTTTTGATTGCTCCTTCTAACTGCGTGTTACATCTTATATGAAATCATAAGGAAATTGGTCTTTGACTTTGTCGCTTAAAATTGCAATTGTAATCAAATGAACAACTTTCATTTGGCTTTCAATCTTATGTGCCAATAAATTTAAGGTTAGTCGTGGGTAATTAAGACTCAATCTTAGGTAGACACATGTAAAAGGACCACCATATTTAGTAAAATAACTAATGATTTTTACATTGATACACATCAAGCCTCCATTTGCATCCATTTTCAAGATTTCTTTTACACCCCAAAGACCATATCTTTTTTTATGCTTCCATCATTTCTTACATATGGTGTTTTTCAATAAAGTATAATTAGCATCCTAGCATTTGTCTCAATGGTTGGTGCATGTTCTCTCTACTTGATTAGCAGAGTTTGAATCCTTTCATCCTTAAATCTTAAATTTTGGCAAAAAAATTATAATTGCACACTTTTTTCAATTTTTCCTTATGTTGAAAAGTTAAATCTTTCCTTAATTGAAGATTAGGATTCAAAGCAATAGATTGGTTTTAAGGAGCCCAATTACTAGTAACAACATCATTAACTTGATTTGTAAATAATGCATAACTTGGCTCTTCAGGTGGCACTTCTAAAACGGTAGTAGTAGTTTCTAAGCCAACTTCTTTGGAAGATTGGCTGGCAAATGGACTTTCAATAACCATGTTTTTATCAATATTTTTAACTTCTTTAAAATCTTTCTCTTCATGTTCCTTATTTTCTTCTTCAAACACTTCATTATCCATATTCATATACTTGAACATATCATTAGTTTCAAATAAACCAATTGATAGGCTGCTTTCTTATTTACAATCATATTTCTGCCATGCTGGTTTACAGCTTCATAATCTGATAATCCAAAAATACTACCAATGATTAATACTTACCTTTGCCTCTACATCATAGATTCACTACTTGGTGAGAATGGATGATTAGCACAGTAGGCATTAGCTTGATTAAGCAATGTGTCATTTTTTGTGTTAGTACTCGAGTAGGTGACTCAAAACCCATACGTTGGCTCTCACGTTCTGCCGATTGAATAAAGATTGATTCCACTTCTAAATGTAATTTAACATTGCTGATTAAAGAATAAATAGATGCATTTTCCAACAAGATGCATGTGCCGCCATCATCTATAATTAGCAAGCAAATAAACTTAATCATTGACGATTACACTATTATTGGATACCGATAAACCAATTTTAATCATAAGTTCTCTCTATCAAATCATGTGATGCCATATGCCTCGTCTAACAACTTACTAAATTTCATTTTAGGCTTCAATTAAATTGCTCACAAATGGTGACATTCAAGTAAAATTAAGAATGGACTTTCTTTTTTAAACATAACTAACTAACATTGAAACTAAACAACAATTGTTGGTTTAATATCATCAAACTATGTATCATTCTAAGCTAATAAGATAACAAAAAAAACTTAATTTTCATTATCAATTCTAAAAAAAAAAAAAAAGTCATTTACAAAAGCACTGCTATTGTTATATTATATAAAAGTTATATCAATACAAGTCGAACTTACATAACATTCATCTTGGAACAAAGCCACAATTCAAACAAATTTTTCATACTCAAATGCAAAACAAAAATGATATGAATCATTAGAATGAGAACTTTTACCTTTACTAAGTATATAAAAGCTCATATCATTAATTCCTAAACACTAACTAATTAAACCTAAGAGAAAAAAATCACTACTTAAGATTATAATACAGAAAGAAATCACTACATAAACCCACCAACTCACCTTTGCATATCATGATCCCAAGAATACAAATTATTCACCAAGCAAAGTCACAAAATTTGACACAACTGATCACAATACCTTCAATTAACAAACCTTAGAAAACTTGCCATTAGTATAGCCTTCAAGGTACAACAATTGTGTATAACCTTATTATCATAATCAAGTTAAATTTAAGTTTAATTAGAAAAGCCTAATTCCTATTTAGCTTGCAACAAAGAACATGGAGTTAAGGAAACAAATCAACCACTAAATACTCAAGGATTAAAAAATTATTAAACTTAAAATATTGATTTCTTCAATATAAGAGTAGATCACTCCATGGAGAGGAAATAAGGAAAAATTTCAAAAAGGAAATGGACTTTAATTATTAACAAAGTGGAAGTAGAAAAATTAATTACAATTAAAGAAATAACAATTATTAAAATTATTAGTAAGGAGACTGTAATTACTCTTTTGTCCTTAATTCCTTGCCATTCATTTCTTCTAAACAGTGGAGGTCCGTTCCCTTACCCTCACCTATATCATATATAATAAATATTAAAAATATAAAAATATTTTTAAATAGTATATTTCAATATTATATATATATATAAATACTACTTAAAAATTATAAAAAATTAAAAAAATGTTTTATATTAAATCCAAAATCATTATTTAAAAAAATAAAAAATGAAAATATTTTATATAAAATTTTGAATTACTATTAAAAATAATAAAAATAAGAAATATTTTATATTAAATCTTGAATTAATATATATTATATATAATATATATTATACATTATATATAATATTATACATGTAACATATATACAAGAGGGTTGGTTCCTTTACCACATATTATATATTATGTATAATATATTATATGTATAACATATAATATATATTAAAAGTACTATTTAAAAATAATAAAAGATTAAAAATATTCTATATTAAATTCTAAGTTACTATTTAAAAAATAATAAAAATAATTTATATCCAATTCTAAATTACTATAATTTTTTAAATAGTAATTCAAGATTTAATATAAAATATTTTTTATTTTTATTATTTTTTAAATAATTTTTAAAATTTAATATATAATATACATATTAAAAGATTAAATTATATATATATTATATTGTATATAATATTATATGACTTTAATTGAGTGTACATATAACCATAAATGAATGTACATATGCACAATACAAAATATAAAAATAGTTATAAATGTAATACACATGAGAAACAAATTAGGAAATAAGTATATCTCAATTACATATACCCTAAACTCATGACATCTTAAGAATAAGTAAATACTAATATCGCACATTACTAACATTGATAAAATGACAATCATGTGTAATGTACATATGATCATAATTGAATTATAGATAACCCTAACTAAATGTACAGATATTCATAACTAAATGCACAGATAACCAAAACTGATTGTACCCTACATCATATGATCCTAAAATGTATCAGATAAGTAAATACTAATTATGCACATTACCAATAGTGATGAGATGACAATCACATATAATGTATATATAATCATAACTGAATGTACAAATAACTATAAATAAATGTGTAGGTGACTATAATTAAATATATAGATACCCATAACTAGACATGCTCAAGGGTTAGGCTACCCGCCTAAGCTCGAAAACCCTCCTGATATTTGGGAGGGTTTGGACAAAAATATGAGGCCTAAAAATAGGCTTGGACAAAAAATTAGGTCCGATTAAAAAATGGGTCAGGCCTTGGGTCCAACTTTCAAAGCTCGATCCGACCCGACCCTGCCCATTTTACTATTACGTTATATATGTTTATTTTATATTTTATGTATTATGTAATTTCTATCGTATAAACAATACATATAAATAATATTATAGTATAAACTTTAAAAACTAAGTTAAATTTATTTATATTTATAAATTTAATAAAAGAAAATTATTAAATCAATAAAGATTAAATTTAAAATATATATATGTTTTAAAAAATAAATTATAAAAAATTTAATATGGACGAGCCTAAACGGGCTTGGACTGTCTATTTACAAATATGGCTTGGCTTGGGTAAACAAATTTAATGTTAATACCATGCTCAAACTTGGCTCGAATCTGGCCTAACCTGGCCCATGAGGTGGTCTATCCATAACTGAATATACGATGGCCAAAATTGATATATTTAATTCCAATATATATATATTGATATATGTTTTAAAATGTAGAAGGTCAATTCCTATACTAAGGGAACTAGCCCTAAATATATATTATATATGAATTACATATATTAAAAATATTATTTAAAAATAATAAAAGGTTAAAAATATTTTATATTAAATTTTGAATTACTATTTAAAAATAAAATAAAAATAAAAAATATTTTATATTAAATCCTGAATTACTATTTAAAAATAATAGTAATTCAAAATTTCGTATAAAATATTTTTATTTTTATTATTCTTAAATAGTAGTTTGGGATTTAATGTAAAATATTTTTAATTATTTACTATTTATAAATAGTAATTATTTATAAATAGTAATTCAAGATTTAATATAAAATATTTTTTAAAATATTATTATTTTAGAATAATTTTTTAATATATATAATATACATTTTTAAAAAATACTATTTAAAATATATTTTATATATTTTTATTATATATTATATATTATATAGGTAAGGTCGATTCTCTTACCAAGGGAACCGACCTTCACTATATGGAAGAAATGAATGGTATTAGGTGCCAGGTTGAGGGACTTAAGGCCAAAAGGATAATTACATTTTTTTTATTAATAATTCTAATACTCATTATTTCTTTAGCTGTAATTAATTTTTTTGCTTTTTGCTTCTTTTAATTTTCTTTTTTCAAAATTTTTTCAAGAAATAATGTTTGGGGTTTGCAAAGGTATAATTGTGTTTTTATTTAATAATTGAAATTATTAGGATTTAACTAGTTATCACTAGAATGAAGAGTTTAACACTTGACTAATAGATCACATAAATGTTAGCGCAAAGGTATATTTGTTAAATAAAAACGAATTAACTCTTCAAAATTTATTTTTTATTTTATGAAATTAAAATAATTTAAAATCTGACATAGATTTGACATGGCAATGACATGTATTAGGGTATCCACCTAGGAAAATAAGTTTTACACAACCCTTTCTTGCGAATAAAAAATATTAAACTACCTTGGAAAAAAATATTTAGCGAAATAATATTGAGTGACAATAATCATAAAAAGGTTCAATATAATTATAAAAAGATAATAAAAATAACTAATTATTTAAAAATTATCAATAAAATAAAGTTAAAATGATAATAAAATAAAATCAAGATTGAAATAGTCCACATATTAAAACACTTCATGCATACTGTAAGATTTTTTTTTTTTTTTTGAAAATATGTTTGCTATAAGAAAAAGATAAAAATAAAAACATTATGAAAGAAACCTAATAACTAATAAATGTATGCATAAGTGGACTTATTATTTTTAGGCAAAGAGGTTAGCAAGGTGTTTTCGCCTAGGTTTCTTTATTTAAATCGATTCAAAAGTTCATATTAATGTTTAAAATAATATTAAAAAATAAAATTTTATTTTTATATTAATATTTATAATTAAAGTTAAATAAAATTTTTTATTATGTAAATAGTAATTTGGGACAAACCAAATTATAAAAATGTTTATCCAAAGCTAGCTCGATACGGACCAAACAAGCTATCAGACCCTTAAACAGGTCTAGAGGTAGGCAACATTCAAGATTTTCAATTATTTTGAGGCAAAAATTAAATTTGATTTAGGATGGCATTTTTATTTTAAGACATTAATTTTTAAAATTAAGACTATTTATAAGATTTAGCATGATTTTAAGTGTATTCGATTTTTTTGTGCATATTTAATATATTCCAAATATGAACAAAAGTCTTAAAAGGTACAAATAATTAAATTAAGACAAGTAGTGTTTATACAATATTGTACACTAATTAAAAGAATAGATTATTCACATCGAATTTTTGGTTTTTATCAAAAATTTTAGTTTTTATATATTTATATAATACTTCAATTAACATTAAAATACTTTTACCTAATTTGCCAAATTTTTAGTTTCTCTTTATTTTTGTATAACCAATAATCATTCGTACATGAAGAAATGGAAACGCAGTCTACCTAGAGATATGATTTTTTAAAACTAAACAAGAATGGTTTTCTCACTTCGCTAATAATTTGTTTTTTTTTCTATAATTTGAATTATCATAAATAGTAATTATTTATTTAAATTTTTAAAAAATTTTAATATATATATATTAAAATAATTATATTTTAATGTAAAAATTAAATATTTCTAGTTACATCAGAAGTGTTCATGGCTCAAACCAGACTAGGTTCGAGTATAAGCATAGTATTAAGACACTTTTATGTTTTCCCAAGCCCGATCCAACATGAAATGTAATTTTGAAAATTTGCCCAAACTTACTCATATTTTTAAGTGGATGGTCCAAGCTTGTTTAAATTCATTAATATTATATATTTCTAATTAATTTTTTAAAAATAAATCTTTTGTAATTTAATATTTTTATTATATTTTAAAATATAAATAATTTAACATATTTTTTAATGTTTACACCATAATATTATATATAACTATTCTTTATATGATAAAAATTACATAATATATATGAATATAATTTTACTATATACTATATAATTGAAAAACGAGCTAGTTCGCGCTCAGACTTTAAATGTTAGAGGCGAGGCTTAACCCATTTTCTTAATGGGTCTTATTTTTTTGCCCAAGTTCATTTTTTAGAACTAATGTTTTTGCTCAAATTTTTTCAAATATTAGATAGGTAGCTCGACCTATTAATATCTCTAGTTACATCTTGCTCACAAATAAAAAATATTCCTAATTTAATTTTAAATAAAAAACATAAAATTATAAAATATCTTTTATTAAAATCAATTAACAAATTCATAAAAAATAAAATTCAATATTTCTTACTAATTAGATTTTCACTTTCTTACTAATTAGATTTCACTTTCTTGAATTATGGGAGTTCAAAATGGCTAATTACTCATCCTATTATTTCTTCTTTATTTTAAAAAGATAAAAATAATTAAAAGATTTTTTATATATTTTTTCCATTTCTTTATTAATAATTATTGTAATAATAGTATATTATAAAAATATTTTAGTTCATTGGTTCATTTTGTACTTCCTTCAAAGCGTTTTTCTCTTTTTATTACACGTTTTGTAAGAAAAAAGTTATTCTCTTTCCTTATTGATAATTAGTTATGATAATAATAAATAATAAATCTTTTTAGTTTATTAATTAATTTTGTAGTTTTTTCAAAAAAATTTACCTACAATACTATTAGTTTGAAATCCTATCCATTACTTTTTTGTTCTTTACTCTCTAACACATTAATATTACTCTCAAACACATTAATCATCTCTATTCATATATGTAAGATCCATCCATAACTAGTGAAAGTTATATGTACGAACGGTAATTAAAATTGTATTGGATAATATGAAATTTTGAAAATATGAGTAAGCAAATATCTATTTAGAATTAGTTTCCTAGAATAAAAGATTTCAGTATTAATATTGAATCCCATTAATTTAGGTAAGTTTCCTATTTTGCGAGGAAAAAAATCTCTTTCTAGTTGTAAATATTCTTTCTTAATTTTAGGAGATTAAAATCTCAATCGATTATGACAATTAGTCTTAAGTACTTTTGTGTGGGTATATATAAATATATATGTTGATGTACATTCAAAAGAAAAAAAAAATAAACAAGAGAAGTCGTTTTCCATTTTTCCATCTCTGCTTCTACGTAGTATTAGCATCTGGACCATTAAAAAAAAACTCCCTTTGTCAGCCATGACCAGTAGTAGGGAAAACTCGACCTCAAAGGTAATATCCAACTTGGGAGCTTCTTATCGCCAAGCTTCTAACCACTACGGAAAATCAAAGCCTTACTGAGACCCCTAAGCCTGTTGAGACAAGCCCATACAGCAATGAATAGACGGGCTTACTGTAGAAGATATTTCTACAAATGCAGCAAACTGTCACCACTCCAGTTAGCACAGCCTCTATAGCACAAAAAGGTAATTATGTGAGTGCCCTAATTGCTGAACAAGGGAAAACCATCACGTGGATTGTGGATTCAGAAGCATCCAATCATATAACTGGAGATGCCATTGTATTTCATAAATATAGTCCATGTCATGATAATGTTACATTACGAATTGCAGATGGTTCCCTCTCCAAAGTGGTTGCTATAGGTTAAGTTATTATCTCCCAGGATATAACCCTCAGTTCAGTTCTGTTTGTACCCAATCTTGTCTTTAATTTAAGTTGCCTGAAGGATCAAAAATCGACCTTACCTTCCGTGTTTCTCAGTTAAAGAAACATGTTGGTAATTAGTCAACACATCCTCAGTTGCCAGTAGTAGGGATGATGGAACCACGGTAAGGTAACCCTTGAAGGTATTGGCTAGGAGAATTGGGAGGAAAAAAAGAAAAGGGAAATTGTGCAGTCACTAAGGTTTTGGTGCAATGGACGAACTCTTTTCCAGTGAGATGCTACATGGGAAATTGTCTTTGAATTGCAACAAAAGTATTCTGGAGCTTTTTTCCTTGAAGACAGGGGAGTATGATATGACCTTAACTAATTCCTAGATAATCTGTTAGAATCTTTTAGAGTCAGTTCAGACTGTAGGCCTTAGCTATATCTATTGTTAGTTGTCTATATAAGGCTAACACGAGATGAATATTCATTCATTAAATAATAATGTGCATTTACTCCAACGGTTAATTTCGTTTTCTCTTCCTCTCTTCTTGATTTCTTCCTCCTTCCTTTGTTCTTCTGCTTATTTTTCAAATCTTTGTTATTTAGCTCTTGATTCAGAAACAAGTTTGTATCATACGTTCAATGCTGATGCATTAGAGTGGTTAAATTTTTTTGATCTTTTAACTAATGTTATAAATAGACAGTTAATACACGACGGATTTTAAGAGAAGTAAATTTCAGTCTTTCGGAATCAAATTATAAGCTACATATTGATTTTCAATATTAATTTTTTTTTTCATATTGATTTTATGTTTATATGAAATTTATTACTACTACTATAATTGAATTTTCGTATATATAATTGTATATTTGGACTTAAAATTGGTAGCATTAATGATGAAAGTCAGTCAAGTGTTGCTGCTACTATTGTCTCCTTTTACAGATCTGCACCAAAACAAAGACCGATATTGATTTGTTTTACTTCAGCTGAGGTATTGATTCACAGATCTCATAAGTTGCAAATGCAGAGCTGAGTCGACGGCCAAAATTAAATGAAATACCGTCTGTTAGTGCTTATCCATCTAAGAAAACCTTCTAACAATCTAACTCAGCAGTCTACTTCAACATATTGATAACAGTAAAAAAAAAAAAAAAAAAAAGTACACCCCTCCATGAAAATATTAGACCAAACCGATCGGATCAAACTAATTCAATTGCGAACTAACAAGTTGTACAGTTTGATATAATATATTAAATTGGTAATACCTTGAACTAACAAAGAACCGGCTTAACCAATAAAAAACCGATTTAGATCAGAAATCAATGAAATGACCTATATGACCTCCAATCTGTTTTTCAAAATATTTCAGTACACCATTCATAAAATGGTTTTGTCATCAGAAAAACATACCTATGAATATGATACATAAATATTAGCAATGCAAAAGTTAGATGAACAATACATACACGTGACATCCCAAAACGGGTCTCCCCAATACTTGGGTTTAGGCATTTCTATCTTGCTCCATCCCTATCTCCACTGTCAATAACTCCAAAGGCGGTACCTAAATTACCTACTCTTGTCAACAGCCATCTTACATATATTAAGCAACTATGAGAATATATGGCATGTTTGTCGATTGTGTCCGGCTCCTTTGCACTTGCTGCAATGCAGTGGCCGCTTAAAGGGTCCTCTATGTATATATTTTTTCTTTCTCCTCTTAGGAGGATCAGATACATGATGGAAAGCAGGAGGGCGTACTTCAATTTTAGGGGATTTCTTTTGTCCTGCCATTTCTGCCATTGCAACCGGATTTATGGAGTTTGAATATGTCGACCGGAAAGCATCAACTGTAAAGTACTCGGAGCAGTAATCATATACACTCCTTTCTGATTGCTGAAGAACGGCAACAGCATGGCAACATGGAAAGCCTTTCAGTTGCCATTCCCTGCAGCTACAATCCCAGAGATCAATGTTCACCAGATTCATTGCACCCAAACTGTCACAGACCTCAAACGCGCTACCAAGTGATACTGGCACTTGAAGCATGCTAGCTTTCAGAATATGTTGCTCTAATTTGAAATCCATAGCTGGAGTTAATTTTGTCAGCCACCGACTTGAAACTGACTTTTGAGTACTCATCAACTCCATCATCTTACCGCAGATGGTCTCAATCAATTTAGCAATTGATGTAACTGGAAGTTCTGTTACCCAACTATAAAATGTCTCAGCAACATTTGATGAAAAATATCCATATCGTGAACCTTGGAAAAGAGAGTTTGCCCAGTGTTCAGGTCCACTTTGCAAGATCCATTCACAAGCCTCTGGTGAAATATTTTTGATGTTCTCAATAGATTTTCTGAATCCATCAAGTGAAGTTGCACGAGCAGCATCATAGAAATGTGTGACAACTAATTGAAGAACTTCTCCAGTACATGAGCCATCAAGATCTCCTTTCAATCCCTCTGTCAGACGATGGAGACAATAACCATGGTGCGAATTCTTAAAGATCATGGAAATAGGCTTTTTATACCCTACCTGTCTATCTGCCACAAACGTTAACGGTTGGAATATTGAAAGTGCAGATTTCAGTTGCACCAAAAACCAATGCCAATTATCATCATTGACAACATCAACTATAGCAAAAGCAACAGGGAAAATGCCCTCATTTCCATCCAAAGCTGTAGCAGTCAGCAGCTCAGACTGATATATTGATTTTATGGTCATAGTGTCAAGGAAAAGAAGGGGACGACAACCATTCTTGAAACCATGTAATGAAGCATGCAAGGAAACAAATAGAAGATGGAAGCTTAAGTCCTCCCTGGTGATTAGAGTTGCTATGCTACCAGGATTGTTCTCTACGATCTGCTTACATAGACTAGGTAACTGATTGTAATCCTCGTCACCTGGAACTTGGGGCTTCTCTTTCGCAGACTCAACTCCACGCCACACTTGTGCATAATTCGCTTTAAATCCATAATCCTGAAGAATTTCATCCATAATTTCTCTCGGTTTAGCATGTGGGGCATCTCGTAATTTTTCCTTTACAAGATACTTGACCAATTTACGAGAGACCTTGGTGTGCCTATATGAACTTTTTCCTGCTCCACATGTATGAGTTTCACTCATCTTTTTAATCAGAAACAACTTTGTGGTAGACAACCTAGCAGCTCGAATTCCCCAAGGACAACCTTCGGCTTTACAATTTGCAATTATACGCCTAGTACTGTTAGTTGTAAAGGTATATTCAAAACCATGAGCTATGGAGAACTTATTCAGAGCAACACGGAAATCACGAGCATTATTAAACCGCTGTTCCGGACCAGTTAAGCAATTTCCCCATGATTTAACAAGCTTCTGCAGTGCGTTTTCATCAGGAGCTTCACTAATCAAGTTATTGGGATTGTCCATACCTCTGGAAAGAGAAGCCAACGAATCAAGCTGCTCCGTGTCAGCAGAAACAGAAGCAGCATGCGTAAAACTAGCAGTAGTCACAGGCTCATCAACCATCCTGGACCTGCAAGGGAGAGCATCCATCAAAATCATATAGATTAAAAGGGTGATGCAAAATAACAATATTGATGACCTTAGGGTTGCACCTAGTTCCCCAAGATATTAGCTCGAAGATGAATTTAGTTATAACCACAAGTCCACATGGCATGTTAATTATTCAATGTAGGAAACAATATAATTCTCCATCATCTAGACATTGTGAAGTGAATACTACCTACTGTAGGACATAGTCAACCCGTCGCTTGTTTGATTCTCATTTGCTAAGACATAAACATCCACAGTTGCAGAGTTTCCATGAAAATCCAGCAAGTGTTGCAGGTCTTTGTCATTAGAAATTGTGATAAGCGTCTTCTTGCTGTGCGGAAGAAAATATTTAATGGTAAAAGAATCAGGATCATACTGCCACATTTCTGCCACTTCTGCTTTTAGCTCATCATATTTGCTTTCGGTGTTTATACTAACAGCATGAGCATCTCCACCGCTATATGACCAGCAACCATCATTACTTAATGTAAATTTCCCCCCTGACCGAGAAACCACAATAAGCTTTCCCTTAGCCATGCCTTTGCGAGCAATATAAGAAAAACAGATTCTTAGAAAGGACCCTTCATCTACGCCCATATATATATATATAAAAAAAACCGTAATCAGCAAACATTAAAAGAAAGTAGTCTTTAAGTTAGAATCAACATGTCTATAATAATATATAAAACTTGTCACTGAAGACAATAAATGAAAAATTTAAAATTCGTCGGTTCCTGCCAGTCATAACCTTGTGAATAATACCTGATGACAAGAATTTCAATGATCATCACTGTCAGACACAAATAAAATACAATTGTCATCGATAAATCCTACCAGCCAGCCAGAACCATTATAGCATAGAGGAAAAGTTTAGAATTGAGAACAAGGTCAAAGTATTATTCATTAAGACATTTGAGAAACAAATCCAACCAGCCAGCCAGCCAGTACCCTGGCCGACAAAAGGCAGCATCAGAGGAGAACTTTCATATCTCACCGCTGCAAAAAAAAAAAAAAAAAAGTACTACAAATAACAATCGAGTAATTACTGAAATCAAATAATTTCAATAGTATTAGCACATTTTTACAAATCAAATTCTAATAATATGGTTGTATTTTCAAAAGTCCATAGAAAACTGTATAAAAAAATTATTCAGCATCTATTATGATATTTGCTTTCATTTCATATGGGTCAGAATTTAACTCTATTTGAGCACTCCTATTTCAGATTTTGGCAATTGTAATCATGTTCAGATTTAAGTGATATAAAACCAAAGCGAGACCATTCAATGATTTTACAAATCCAATCTCCAATGCACTCATTTGGCTCCAAAATTACGAGGAATTGAGGACATATTAGTTTGGTAAACACCAAATAACACTTTAAAGCTTTGTGAAGGATCAAACCTTATAGTTGCAAAAAGCTTCTACAGCGTTAAATGCGGAGCTTCCTCCTTAACAGGGATACTGACTATGTATCCTGCAATCAAGGGCTTAATTTTAGATAGTAAGAAGTTATGCCGTCCAAATATTCCAACCCTCTGTTGCTCGTACTCGTCTATTTTGCCCACACACCGATGTCGACACGAGCCCACACTAACACGGGTATGGGATCCACGTCAGATTCGTCAAACACGGCTGCAGCAGAAGAAGAAGGAGATGCGGCCGCGGTGAAGTTTCAGATAAAAGAGAAAGTAGAAAAGATGCAGGCGACTTGCCCAAAAAACTTAAGAGGGAAAGATCATATTAGGCCATCAGGCTTGTTAATCATCACTTTGAGGTTGAAAATTATAGGCCCAAAATGCTTTTAATTTTCCCAATAAGATTTTATGTATAAATCCAGTCCAATCAACAAATCTCCACTGCACCAATTTAATTAAAAAAATTCAAATAATTCAAATATAATTTTTATAATAAATATAAAAATAACTTCTCACATTTTTATTTGAAAAAACATTATTTTTGAAAATTTTAATTTATTATTTTTTAAAAAACAAATTAAAAGAAAAATTTTACCCACTTTTGCGAGTGAGTCAAATTATAATTATCGTGCAGTGGATCATATTTTATTTTTAGACTCTTGCATAAATGGATTAAAATAATTTAAAATAGATAATAATAAAAAAGTTTGATAAATAAATTTTTTCAAAAAAAAAGTTTTTTTTAATAAAGAAGAACCTTGTTCATATAAAATATTAATGTATTATATTGTAAAAAATTATTTAATATGATATACAAGCATACTATTGTTATGTCAAACAATGATATATTCACATACTGTTATTATAATGCTGTTATTATAATAAAATCTATAAAAAAATGGACTGATGAACAAGCTTGGTGCCTCCAATATGGTACGCCAAGTTTGTCGGTGCCTCCTGTTTGGATATGCTTAAAAAATAAAAATATCATATGATAAAAATAATATTTTAATAATATATTTCAAATCAAAAATATTTTAATAATTAATTTAATTATTAAGGATATATTTATAAAAAATAGCATAACTAAAGCTTTTAATAAAAGTAGGCTCCAATGGACTCATACTTCCAAAGATAAGACCTTTTAAATGGGACTTGAATCAATCGCCTGAGAGTGTTAAAATAATAAAGAGGAATTGAATATGTAAACTTATAGATATTAAGATTGCAGCTCATAGCCAAACCAACAAACCAAGTTAGGAGCACAAGATGCAACCAGCAAACCAATGACTACAGCATACTCAATAGTAGAAGCACAACCAACAAGCACTTATCAAATCAGTAAGACTTTATCCATATCTTTTGTAAACTTCAAATAACAAAGTGACTTTCAGATAATAAACTTGTATCTTTTGTAATTCAACATAAGATAAGGTTATCTTGTTTTATCAATACAACATCTAGGATTGTATATATATACTACTAAAGACTTGAATGAAGCAAGTTCATTATTTCATCAAAAGCCTTCAGTTTTTATATGGTATCAGAGCTATTGGCTTACGAGCAGCAAGTATGTCGACCACCTTTTTCAACCAACAATACACATACAAACCAAACCTTTCCCTCACTAAATGTTATTCTAATCAATGCTACAATGCTATTACCTCTCAAACTAAATTCTAACAACTATCCTTCTTGGTACATGTAGTTTAACACCTTATTACTGGTCTTGATCTCATTGAATGTGATAATGGAATGCTTCCCTGCCCAGACCAGTACATCAACAATCAATTGAACCTTAGATACTCCAAATAGATTAGACAAGATAAACTAATCTTTCACTCTATTATGGCATCTATCTTAGAAACCATAATACCAATGATAACTATATCCAAACCCTCTCATGAAGCCATGAGTAAACTCATAAAGCTTTTTTGCAAACAAAACCAAATTCAGAGTAATGTCACTCAAAAAGAAGCTAACATTATCTTCACAAGGGACAAACGTGAAGCAAACTACTTGCAGTCTATGAACAGTATAATAAATGAGCTAATCGTTGCTCAAGCACTAATTGTAGAAGATGATCTTATCATTTTCATTCTCAATGGCTTAGGCCTTAAGTTCAAGGAAATAAGTACAGTAATTCGAGCTAGGGTAAATGAGATCTCTTTTAAAGAGCTGTATAACAAGTTGATTGATTTTGAAGCAGCATCTAAATAGGAAAAAAAATGGCAGCAACACTTGCAGTCAACTTAGTAAAAAAAGAAAGAGGATTCATGCCCCAACACTCAGGAGACAAATATTTCAAAGGCAATCTGCAAAATCATTACCAAACATCTTATTGTTCTCGTAATGAGAGCCATATTGGCAATGGTAGAAGGAGCCAAAACCAAATTCAAACAAGTTTTTGTAGCAGTAGACATACTTGTCAACTCTGTGGTAACTATAGTCATGTTGCTAAAAGATGTAGACAGTACAACTCCTCACCCAATTGATACATGCAAGATCAATTGCAAATTTTGTCTAAACAGCAAATTGAGCAAGCAACCAGAATTGGGCATTAGATTCAGAAGCATTTCACCATGTAGTTTTAGATCTCAACAACTTGTCAACATACTTAGAATATAGAGTTCCAAATAAAGTCTTGGTAGGAGATGGCTCAGGTTTATCTATAAAACATAGTGGTTCTACTGAAATTAATACTCCACACAAACTAATTGTTAAATGTTTTACAGGTGTTTTTGTCTCAACATGGTCAAGATACGAATCCTAACTAGCCGGACTTAAAATGGTAGATGTACCCCTTATTCCTATATATACTGTTAGCTTTGAATTAATTTCAGTTTTGATATAACAAACAACTTAAGCTAAATTAATTTGTACTCAATTATTTTCAACTTAGTATTTATGTTAAAATTGAAAAATATTTTGAAAAAATACTAAGTTTGTATTTTCTCAAAAATATATGTTCCAAAAGGTATATTTTTACTTAGAATATTTTTTAGATATGTTTAAGTAAATATCAAGCCAAGAAAAATCATTTTACAAAGGATTTTGAAGGTATGTATCGACACAATGCATAAATGTATCGATACTACGCTTAAAACCCTTATTTGTATCGATATTTATTAGCATGTATCAATACATTGTTCGGCAGTAGCCAAGGTTTGGATGAAACCCTTAAAAGTATCGATACAGGTGTGTCTATATTGATACATCTAGGCAGGTATCGATACTCAGCCTTCTGTATCAATACAACAGGCTGTAACAGTCACTTTTTTAATTCTTGTATCAATAACATTGGTATTGTATCAATACAATAGCCTGGGTCTGAACGAAAACAAGCATTTATGAAGGCTACAATAGCTCTCCAACCACCTCATTTAATGCCCAACGTCTATAAATTAATTTCAAGCTATAAATAGAAATTCTCAATAGCTGAAGAAGAAAGAGATAAAAAGATCAATCAAACATTGAACAACAAAAGCTTAAAGTCTTCAAATTCTTCATTTTTCTTGTATCAAATTTATACTCTTTCAAGTTTATTTGCATTTCATTCACTTTGTACTTAAATTTCAACAAACTCCACCTACTAGAGGTTCATTTTTGTTTGCAAATACTTTATTCATATCACCAAAAGGGTTATGTAAAAGTGAGTGAAAACACTTAAGAATATAGGGTAAAATTCTCAAAAAGATTAAAATGTTTTATCTAAGCCTTAAAAGATAAAGGTGTAAGGTTATACCTTAGCCTTAAAGGTAAACAATTTTATTATTAAATTATGGGAATCATCTTGGTAAGAAAGTACTAAAATAGAGGATGTAGGTGCTGAGTTCAAAGATTGAACCCTTATATATTGATTGTTTGTTTTTCTTATCCTTAACTTATTTTTATTTTCAATTTATTTCAAATTTGTCAAGTTCTTGTAGAATCAATTCATCTCCCTCTTGGTTCAATCTTTTCCTTGAGCTAATAATTGGCACAAGAGCTTTGGTCTCTATTGTAGGTTTCACAACCTTGAGAAAAGATCCTCGATAGCTCAAAAAATGGAGAATGCAAAAATAATGCTTAAAGCTTCAAGAAGCTCACAAGAGTTAAAAAGCTAAGATGAAGTTTGTCTCATGGCATTTAAGACAAATGCAAATGCAAATGCTATAGGACTTGAAGCCCATTCCATCATAAGAGCTCCACTCTTCAATGGTGAGAACTACTCGTATTGAAAGACAATGGTGAGGCTCTTTATCTAAGCTAATGACTATGAAGTATAGAAGATCATTGTCAATAGACCGCTCATCCCTAAGAAGATAGTTGGAGATTGTATGATGCCAAAGGAAGAAGATGAATAGGATAAGCAAGATACCAAAATGCCACAATTAAATGCCAAGGCCATGCACACATTATTTTGTGCTCTTGGTCCAAGTAAGTACAATAGAGTCTCACTATGTGACAATGCCAAGAGGACAAGTTAGCAACCACACATGAAGGAACAAATCAAGTCAAGGAATCCAAAATAAGTATGCTTACACTTGACTATGAATTGTTCAAGATGAAGGTGGATGAGACTATCAAAGAAACGTCGATAGGTTCATGGATATTATCAATGGGTTAAAGGCACTTGGAAAGACCTATCCAAATAAAGATATGGTAAAAAAACTACTCAATAGTTTTCCTAAGTCTTGGGAAGCAAAAGTGACAGCAATTGAGGAATCCAAGGATCCTAACACACTTTTCTTAGACAAACTCATAGGTTTTCTTCTAACCTATGAGATGAAGATCAAGCACAATCAAGAGCCACCAAGGAAGGCAAGCGTTGCCTTCAAAACAATTGCTCCTAGTGATGATGATAACGAGGAGGAGGTTGAGGAAGATGAAGAAATGGCCATGTTTGCAAAAAGATTCAACAAGTTCATGAGAATAAACAAAGCAAGAAGACCTCCTAAAAGAGAAAGGATGAAAGAAGATTCAAGCTAGAAAGAGAAAGAACAAATTATTTGGTATGAGTGCAAGAAACCGAGACACATTAAATTTTAATGTCTACTATGGAAGAAGCCAAACTCGAAAAAGTAAAAGAAGAAGGCTATGGTGGCCACATGGAGCGATAGTGACACATCTGATAATGATGATGAGGAGGTGGCCAACCTATGTCTCATGGCTCATGATCAGCCCAAAGTATCTTCTAATGCTAATCCTTACTCATTTGATGAATTACATGATGCAATTGATGAGTTAGCATTAGAATTCGAAACCATGAATTTAAAATATAAGAAAATAATTTATAAACTTAAGGAAAAAAGTGAAACATTAAGCATGACAAATAACCTTGAGAAAAAAATTGATGAGTTACAAGTTAATGTTGATGATCTAACCAAGAAAAACATAAACGTGCATAACTCATTCACAAGGTTTTATATGGCATAACAAAAATTGAATAATATGCGAGAAATACAAAGAACATTCTTTGATAAAGATGGTTTAGGCTATAATAGAATTAAAAAAGAAACTCACTTCAAGAATTTCTTTATGACACAAAACAAATCATTTGATGCATCTAGCATATGTACTCATTGCCATAAACTTGGTTATACATTTCACACTTGTTCTTTAAAGACTATTACTTATAGAGGCAAGCTTATTAGAAGGGTATGGGTCTTTAAGCATGTTAGCACATCTCAAGATGAGGCTACCAAAATAAAATGGATTCCAAAAGAGACAAGAATTGTGAACACTAATACTCGAGGACCTAAGAAAATTTGGGTACCTAAAAAGAAAATATGACTTTATGGTTGTAAGAGGAAGAGCATTGCTTCAAGGAAAATTCAACAGGAGAGAATTCTTGGTACCTTGATAGTGGATGCTCAAGACATATGACCGGTGACAAAAATCAATTAATGAAAGTAAGGCCTAAGGATGGAGGAAGTGTTACTTTTGGTGATAACCCAAAAGGACAAATTAAAGGTATTGAAACCTTAGGTAACAATTTTTCATCAACATTGAAAATGTTCTATTTGTCAAAGGTCTCAAACATAATCCCTTTAGTAGTAGTCAATTGTGTGATAAAGGCATGAAAGTTATTTTTGAGTTAATGAATTGTTAAGTTGTTGATATTAAGTCAAATAAAATTGTTTTTATATGGCATAGAGAAAGAAATGTCTATGTTGTGCATCTAGATGACTTGTCTTCTCAAAATCTTTGCTTTATTGCTAATAATGATGACTTGTAGAAGATTAGGACATACTAATATGAATTTAATTTCCAAATTATCTAGAAAGGACCTCGTTGTTGGATTGCCAAAAATGAAATTTGATAATGATAGAATATGTGATGCATGTATTCAAGGGAAACATAGGACAGCTTTATTCAAACCAATTAATATTGTTTCAACTACTAGAGTATTGCAACTTATTCATTTGATCTCTTTGGTCCTACTAGGACATTAAGCTTAGGAGGTAAACAATATGGATTTGTTATTGTTGATGATTATTCTAGGTTTACTTGGGCTCTCTTTTTAAGCTTTAAAGATGAAGCCTTAGAAAAATTCATCACTTTTTGCAAAACTATCCAAAACGAAAAAGGTTATTCTATTTCAAGTGTAAGAAGCAATCATGGAAAAGAATTTGAAAATCTTAGTTTTGATAAATTTTCTAATGAAAATGGCATTAGCCATAATTTCTCAGCTTTTAAAACTTCTTAATAATATGGAGTTGTTGAAAAAATAATAGAACCTTGGAAAAAATGGCTAGAACCGTGCTTTGTGAAAGTAATTTACCAAGGTATTTTTGGGCGGAAGCCATTAACACTTCTTGCTACATTATAAATAGAGCTATGGTTAGCCCAATCCCCAAAAAAACTCCATATGAATTTTTTAAAGGAAGAAAACCTAACATTAGCTATTTTCATGCTTTTGGATGCAAATGTTTTATGCTAAATAATGGAAAGGATAATCTTGGTAAATTTAATGCAAAAAGTGATGAAGGAATTTTTCTTGGTTGTTCAACAAATTCCAAAACTTATAGTGTTTAGAGAACCTTTGAAGAGTCAACACATGTTATATTTGATGAAGCTAACTCAACTTTGAGGAAGGTATCTTTTGATAGTAATGATATAGAGATTTACCAAGAAGAAGCATCACACAAGGAGCAAGAACAAACAAACCAAGATCAAGAAGCTCCAAAAGAAGAAAAACTACATGAGCCAACTCAAGTGGAAAGAGAAAAAAATCCTCTTAGAGAGTTGACTTTTGTCGAAAAAGGTGAGATAATTGGTGATCCTAATTAAAGAGTAAGAACTAGATCATCTCTAAGAAAAACATGCAATTATGTATCTTTTCTTTCACAAATTGAACCTAAGAATTTAGATGAGGCTGTAAAGGATAATAGTTGGATCATGGCCATGCAAGGAATTAAATCAATCTAAAAGGAGCGAAATTTGGAATTTAGTGGAAAGACCTAGTAATTATTCCATTGTAGGTACTAAATGGGTTTTTAGGAAGAAACTTGATGAGGATGGAACCATAGACAGAAATAAGGCTAGATTAGTAGCTAAGGAATATAGTCCAGTAGAAGGAATTGATTTTGATAAAACTTATGCCCACGTAGCTAGACTAAAGGCCATTAGAATACTATTAACCTTTGCATGTTTTAATAATTTCAAGTTGTTTCAAATGGATGTCAAAAGTGCCTTTTTAAATGGTTTTATCAATGGGAAAGTTTATGTTGAGCAACGTCTCAATTTTGAAAACCCTTATTATCCCGATCATATTTTTAAACTTTCAAAAGCCTTGTATGGTTTAAAGTAAGCTCCTAGGGCATGGTATGAAAGGCTTTCAAAAGTTTTAATTGAAAAAGGTTTTAATAGAGGCAATGTTGACAAAACTCTTTTTATAAAACTCAAAAGCAATGACATTTTAATGGTTCAAGTTTACGTTGATGATATTATTTTTGCTGCTACTAATGAATCTCTTTGTCAAGAATTTTCTAAGTTAATGCAAAGTGAGTTTAAGATGAGCATGATAGGAGAATTAACATTCTTTTTAGGACAATAAGTCGAGTAAACAAAAGATGACATCTTTATCAATCAAGCAAAGTATACCAAGGAATTACTCAAAAGGTTCAAAATGGATAAAGCAAAGCCTTGTTCCACACCTATGAGTACTTCAACAAAGCTTGAGAAGGATAAGGGAGATAAATATGTTGACTTTAAACTTTATAGGTCTATGATAGGCTCATTGTTATATCTTACCATAAGTAAACCTGATATAATGTTTAGTGTATGCCTATATGCTAGATATCAATCATTACCTAGGGAGTCACATATAGTTACTGTAAAAAGAATTTTTAGATATCTTAGAGACACTCCCAATCTAGGCTTATGGTATTCAAAAGAATCATTTATTGCCTTACATGCTTATTCCAATGTGAATTTTGGTGGATGTAAAATTGATAGGAAAAGCACTTCCGATACTTGCCAATTTCTTGAAAATATGCTCATATCATGGTTCTCCAAGAAACAAAATAGTGTTGCTTTATCCACAAATGAAGCGGAGTACATATCCATGGGAAATTGTTGTGCCCAAATCTTATGGATAAAACAACAAATAGAGGATTTTGGCATCACCTAAATGTGACAATACTAGTGCCATTTGTCTCACCGAAAATCTAATTCAACACTCTAGAACTAAGCACATAGAGATTAGACATCACTTCATTAGAGATCATGTGCAAAAAGGTGATATAGTGCTTGATTTTGTTGATACCTTGCATCAACTAGCTAATATTTTCACTAAATCACTTGACAAGGATAGATTTTGCACAGTTAGAAGAGAACTTAGCTTAATGAATGCACCCTGAATTTATAAGTTGATAAAATTCTGATACATTACCTCAATATTGTTAGAAAAGCTAGCCCTACGTACCTATTTGTTTGATGGTGTGCACTTATATTACTTTTAATTTTTGGATGATTTTGTTTTTTGGTTAAATTTTGAATTTTTCATGCAAAATGATTTGTTCAAAGTTCTATTTCCAAATGCTTTTCAAAGAGCAATTGGGTCAAAAATATGCTTAAATTGATACCATCTAAATGAAAATGACCCAATGCTAGGCCAGACATATCGATACCAGCAAAAACTTTTTCCAGTATCGAGACTGGTTTCAAGTATCAATACAAAACCCATAATTGTTTATTGTATCGATACCTGAGTCCATGTATCAATATTCTCTATCTTGTATTGGTAAGACCCAAACTTGTTTTATGTCTCGAGACATACTTCATTGTATCGATACAGAAACCTAAAATTATTCTTTGTATTGATACTGAACTCTAAGTATCGATACCATCTCTTCTGTATCGATACAGACTGTTAATTTAGGCAATCCTTGCATATGTGATTTCACTTTCATTAAACACTATTCACTTAGCCACCTCTCACCCACTCAATCCTCAATCATCACACTTTATCAAATTTTCATTTTTCTTACTATCATTGATCTGAAACAGGTTGATTTCATAATAATTCACCATTTTCTTTCGAAATTCAATCCATTACCACCTAAAACCATAAAAAATTCAAAAACACTCATTACTCAAACCCTAACCATTTCCCTTTCAAAATCCTCTAAAGTTTGTCTAAATTTCTTCAAAATTTTTAAGTGATTTTTGATCCTTAAGTCTTTCTAAGCTTGGCTATTGTGATCGGTTGCGAAATTACTCGAAAAACTATACCACATTGCCATTAAAACCCAGCACTCAGCACGTGCTCGACCATTTTCCTAAATGAACTCTTCCTTAGGACCTTACACAGCTTGATCACCTGACCTTCTCCCTTCGGCAACCTTCACCACCCTTGGTGAACCTCATGAGAACCCACTTCCACTTCTACTTCATCTGATTCCTTCCAAATCACCTCAAACACTTCACCAACATTTATCATCTTTTTCATTTATCTGAACTAGCATCCAGTTCAACCATGTCACCACTTGCTCAACAAAATTCCCCAACCATTTTAAAACATTACCATGCCTCCAAAGACCAAACAAACCGCCTGTCATCAAGCACCTGTTACCTGTGCTTCTACTTCTACCGATCGTCAACCACCTTCGACCCAAACACAATCATTCCTTAACTTATACTTCTGTGGTGCACGAGCTCATGAGCGATTCACTACCATTTATGCCCATATGCCTATCCAACAATGTCTAGTTATCGACTTCCCTTTTTTTTGGTCCATTGCTTATCCCTACCTTCATTTTTTTGATACCTTTGCATGGACCAATTTTTTTCTCTCAATATTCTGGTTCACAAGAATCTTGTTCGTGCATTCTTTAGTAATGCTTCACTTATCATTGATGATCATGACCATGTCATTGCCATTCATCTTTTGAGATAGGATCTCATAGTCAACCCTACTTCTCTTGTGACTACTTTCAATTTCCAGAATGAAGGCATAATCAATGAAGGTCTAGCTCTCGCAACCTTGCTCACCCTGAACAACAAAACTACCCTTCTTCCTTCAATTGATCGCTTACTTTATCTTACCATTTCCCATGTGCTCTATCCATACGACACCAAACACACCTTAATTAGTGATTCCGACTATTGGTGGCTCCATATGATTTAATTAGGAATCATCCAAACCTAGCCCATTTATCATTATGGACCTTGTTCTTGATGTTTGTGGTTGTCATAGCCTCACCATGGCATGGCATTGAGCTACTACTTCAACACTCAAGGTCTTGACCTTTCTTGATACCTCGAGATTATGGTATCTTCTACTATTATATAGGACACAAATCCATGGGCCTTGCCAAGTATGAAACTCAATGTGCCAACTTCGTTCCAAGGCTCATTAACAGCCACCTCCACCACTTGAGCAACCGAATGCTCCCGCTCCAATTGACCATGATGATGATATGGAGCATGATGTGCCTCATCCACCCTCAGCTCCTAACACCTCATTATCTGTGCCCATGAACCTCCAACATATATACGATTCCATCATAGGACGTCTTGATACACGAGAGTGATGCTTTGACTCTTGGGATCATTAATTTGATTCCATTGATGCTCACCTTTCTAGTCTCAAGCATAGTCATAGGGTGTTAACCGAGCACTTCCATAACTTCTTTGTGGTCTTTCCTCATACACCTCCGCCTACTTCTCCACCCATTACGGATCCATCAGCTGATGAAAATTAGTCATCTTAGGCTCATTTTAGGATGACATTTAAGTTTTTAGGTTCTATTCCATTGGACATCTTTTACTTATTTTGTTAACTCTACTTATCGTTTTATTCTCAATGAATCATCTTTGCTTGCATTTTCTCCATTACTTTGAATTGATCTTTCTTGTGTTTTGATATAACAAAAAAAGGGGAGAAGTGTTATAAATTTGCCAAATGTGTTTTGCATTGCTAAATATGTCTTCCATGATATTATTATGCATTTGATTGTGATTATATTGTTGTGTTGAAACCCAAATAACATGTTGTTATTGAACACTTTCATGTGCTGTAGCTTGAATTGTGAAAATCTTGGGCAATATTATTGATTTGACATGTTGTAGCTTCAAAGGACCCTATTTGCTCAAATTACAACCTTTGAAAACCATTTTTTTATTGACGAGGAGTTTTTTTTCTTACTAATCTCGAAATTTAGGGGGAGTCATTAATAAGCAAATTTATCTTAAGTTTTGTTATATCAAAAAGGGGAGAGATTGTTAGCTTTGAATTAATTTCGGTTTTGATATAACAAACAACTTAAGCTAAATTAATTTGTACTCAATTATTTCCAACTTAGTACATGTGTTAAAATTGAAAAATATTTTGAAAAAGTACTAAGTTTGTATTTTCTCAAAAATATATGTTCCAAAATGTATATTTATTCTTAGAATATTTTTTTAGATATGTTTGAGTCAATATCAAGCCAAGAAAAATCATTTTACAAAGGATTTTAAAGGTTATACTTAAAACCCTTATTTGTATCGATACTTGTCAGCATGTACTGATACATTGTAGTGATTATTGATATTCACCCTATATGTATCAATGCATTGCTTGGCAGTAGCCAAGGTTTCGCTGAAACCCTCGAAAGTATCAATGCAGGTGTGTCTGTATCGATACAACTTGGTTGGTATCAATACTCAACCTTATGTATCGATACAACAGGCTATAACTGTCACTTTTTTAATTCTTGTATCGATACCATTGGTATTATATCGATACAATAGCACGGGTTTGAATGGAAACAAGTATTTATAAAGGCTACAACGACTCTCCAACCACCCCATTTAATGCCCAATGCCTATAAATCAATTTTAAGCTATAAATAGAGGTTCCCAACAGCTGAAGAAGACAGAGATAAAAATATTAATCAGTATTGAACAACCAAAGCTCAAAGTCTTCAAATTCTTCATTTTTCTTGTATCAAATTTATACTCATGCAAGTTTATTTGTCTCTCATTCACTTTGTACTTAAATTCTAGCAAACATCCACCTACTAGAGGTTTATATCACAAAAAGGGTTCTGAAAAAGTAAGTGAAAACACTTGAGAATTTGGGAAAGAATTCTTAAAGAGATTGAAAGGTTCTATCTAAGCCTTAAAAAATAGAGGTGTAAGGTTATACTTTAGCCTTAAAGGTAAACAATTTCATTAGTAAATTGTGGGAATCACATTGGTAAGAAAGTACCAAGAAGAGATGATGTAGGTGCCGAGTTTGAGGACCAAACCTCTATATATTGATTATTTGTTTTTCTTATCCTTCGCTCTTTTTTATTTTCAATTTATTTCAAATTTGTCAAGTTCCTGTAGAACCAATTCACCCCCTCTTGGTTCAATCTTTTCTTTGATCTAATATATATCTATATATCTATATATATCATTATTTTTCTTTATTTTAAGGCACATGTCATTATTAATATTATTTTTTATTTTTTGTGTTTGGGGACTGAGTTGTCAAGATGAATTGCTCACTTGACTTAACTCTAAATAGTTATTACGAAACAACTATTTATTTTTGAGTTACCACCAATCTATTTATTAGGTAAAATCAATCACCTATCAGAGTTTATATTTTTAGGATTATGAAACCCCCAAAAAGAAAACTTAAGGTCCACATTGATACTAGAGATTACGCAGGGTCCGACAGTTATTTACAATCACAAATAAGGATCGACCTTCTCATCATGCCCAAAAATCGATACTTTATTAACCATATGTTAATTTAAATTTAAATTTTTATTTGAGTTCAATATTTAATATTTAATTATAATTTCCATACATAATATTTTGTTAAAGAAATTTATTATTCTAAGAAAGTCAGGTTTTAATATTTTTGAAAATTAAAATATCTTCTATATCCTCCCAAAGAACCAGGAGAACATCAAAGTTCTTTTATCATTCTCTTTGTACCCCAATGGAGAATTGGTGGAATATAAAAGGTTTTAAAAAATCAAAATATCTTTTGTACCCTGCTGAAAAGCCGGTGAAATACAAAAGGTTCTATTTTTATGAAAATTGAAAATTTTTGACTTATTTTGAAAAAGGATATCTCGTTATTAAAATAATCCCTAAAATCTCTCTCATATATTGAGAGAAATTGTACAAACCATTTTAACTCAGAGACGTTGCCTTAAATTTAAAAAAATACACGATTTTATTAAAAATATTAATGGGGCATCCTAAGACTTGAAAATAGTGTAAAATGATGAACATTTTCCTAATGTGTACTTCCAACAAGAAAGTATTCCAATAATCACATAAAACTTGGTTCTAGTGCTAAATTACCAAAATGCCCTTAGGGCATACATTCGACATAAAAGTATCTCGGTACTTTAAAAGACTCGAAAATGATAGTAAGAGGGTAAACCTATCCTAAGTATACACTTTTGGCATAAAAGCATCGCGATAACTATATTGAACTCAAATCTAAAAAAATTACAAAAATGCCCCTAGGGTATACATTTAACATGAAAGTATCCCGGTACCTTAAAAGACTCGAAATGATCATAGAAGGATGAACCTATCCTAAATATACACCTTCGGCATAAAAGCATCCTAATGACTATATTGATTCGATTCTAAAAAAATTACCAAAATGTCATTAAGGTTAAAAAACTCAAAAATGATCGTAAAAAGGTTAATCTATCCTAAATATACACCTTTGCCACAAAAACGTCCCGATGACTATATCAGACTTAGTTATAAAAAATTACCAAAATGCCCTTTAAGGTATACCTTCGACATAAGAGTATCCCGGTACCCCAAAGGACTCGAAATGACTGTAAAAGAGTGAACCTATACTATATATACTCCTTTGGCATAAAAACATCTCATCGAATCAGACTCAGTTCTAAAAAAATTATCAAAATGCCCTTAGATTTACCTTTGACATGAAAGTATCCCAGTACCCTAATGGACACTAATATGATAAGAAATGATCATTTCATCTTAAATAGGGAAATTGAAATATTAAAATTGACTTAAAATGCAAACATTGCAATTAAGCCCTTAAACTTTTCAAAATTGCATTTCGTACTCTAACAGAAAACCAAAAGATATGAAAAGTTTTAATATTTTCTACACCTCTCTGCAAAACTGAAGAAATGTTAGAAATATTCCAAAATAACCAAAATACCCTAAATGGAAGGTTTCTCCTAAAGAATTTAAAACTTTTCCATTTTTTCAATCTAGTCCCTACATAATGGAAAATAATAAATAATCATCAAACACATCATAAAAATTTTTAAAATCACACCAATAACCACAATACATATTCAGCCAAACATTCATATCCTTGAAGCAATTTTTTTCTATTTTTACAAATTAGTCCTGAAACTTTCTGAAATTACAAAATGACCCCTGAAATCTAAAAAAAAATACCTAAACATGTTTAGGAATGCATTAAACACTATCCAAAGGAACATAATGCTTTTGGTCACGCAAAAATGGCCTAAAAAGAATTTTTTATATTTTACAATTTAGTCCTTGGATATCTAATATTAAGAAAATAATGTCAAATTACCAAAATTTCACCAAATCATGCTTATATACATAAAATCAAGTTTGGAACTACCTTTCCAAAGGCTTATAAAAATTTTAAAGAACTATTATGTATTTGTTATTTATTTTTTAGTCTTATAAATTCTAAATAATCATAAAAGAATCAAAATCACCTTAAAAATAACAAAATAAATTAAATAAAATTCCATACAAGCTTTGGCCATGACTTATTAACAAAGAAAAAATTAATTTTTTCTTAACATATGACATAAGCATCAAAATATATACACATAACTAAGCTTAGATGCAAAAATAAAAGTATAAAAATCAATGTATAAACATATTTTCCAACATATAAACATGATATATGCCAAGAAAAATATCACAACACATACATATAATAAGGATATATCATTTTTACTAGCAAATAACAAATTACTATGATGAAAACTAAAAAAGAAAAAGTCTATTAAAAATAAAGTATATAAAAAATTCCATAAACTTGAATCACGGTTTTCATGCTTAGCCTTTCAATATGGAATAAAATCCATGAGCTTAAGCAATCATAAAACTCATCAAAAATAAGAATAAAAGATGAAATTAACAAAAATTAAAGCCTTTACAAAAGAACTTACTTTAAAAGCTTAAAAAAATGAAAAAAATTTAGGTAATTTAATGCATTTTTGGTGTTCTTGGCTATGGAAGCCATTGGGCATTATGAAAGCTTCCTCCATTATTTTTTTGGTGGGAAGATCGGCCAAGAACCTGTAAGAGAATTCTTGGCCGAATGGCCATCTTTTTTCTTTTCTTTGTTTTTTTTCCTTTATTTATTTATTTATTAACTTTTATTTGTGACTTTTTCATTTTTCATTTTGATAAGATTGTCATCAATAATTTTTGTCTTTATGCATATTACATCATGCCTGACATGATCAAGCCCTAGAAAGTTTTAGAAGATATTTATGTAATATGTTAAATTATACCATAACAATTAATTAAAAGGATTAAAATATAAAAATTAAAAATTATGTATTTAAAATAAAATTTCATATGATCAATTTAATTTAATCTAATAACAAAATTAACTTTAATGTCTAAGGAAAAAACTAATAGAATTCCAAACTCGAAAAATTATATGAGAAAATCCTTATAAAAAAATTATTATACGAAAAAATGCAAAACCCATAAAATAAATCAAATTTTCAAAAACTAATTTAATATGAATTTAATAATACTTGAAGAATTTTAAAAAT
Organism: Adansonia grandidieri; assembly: GCA_038382065.1. Lineage (NCBI taxonomy): Eukaryota > Viridiplantae > Streptophyta > Magnoliopsida > Malvales > Malvaceae > Adansonia > Adansonia grandidieri. The sequence goes on along the minus strand of JBBYHK010000014.1, from coordinate 9,342,045 downwards.
TATAAACTCAAAAAAATCCCACTGAAAAAATTTATAAAGTAAAGAACTATGGATCTTGAAAGTAAGAAAATTCTAAAAAAACTAAAAACTCATAAAATAATTGAATTTTGAAAAAAATTGATTTAATGTGAATTTAAAATAATATTTTAAGAATTTGAATAATAATAAACTCGAAAAAATCCTATTGGAAAAATTTATGAAATAGAAAACTCCATATTTAGGAAACAAAAAATTCTGAAAATATGTTCAAAATTTTATAAGAATGAATTTTATTCGACATATTAATTAAAATATTAATTTATGAAAATGATAAAATTGAAAATTTGAAATTTGAAATAAGTTTTATCGAAAAAGTTTACAAGTTGATACTCACGGTATTGTGAAAATTTTAACTTTAATTACTAAATGGACAACTTAACACTTCATGGTAAAAAATGACAGTACAAATTTTTTCTTGAAAAATTTTTATTTTTTGGAATGAGTATTAGCATAAATACTACACGGTATTAGTATTTTACGCCAAGTGTGTTAGTAAAATTATGCAATGGTTAATTTCCCAAATTTTTCGAAAAATTTTCAAAAAATTCCTAAAAATAAAAATTTTGACCGTAATATTATTTACGAAAATAGATTTTGAAATTTCAAAAAAAAAAGTCAGAAACCAATTTTTTGATGCTAATACTACATAAGTATCGATAAAAATATACAAGAGTTAACTCATAAAACTTCATGAAAAAGTTCTAAAAAAATTACTAAAATGTATCATCTGAAGATATAAATTTTCAAATTTCAAAAGAATAAATTTAAAAGGCAAAATTTTTTACCTTAATATTTGTCTTTTTATTCAATATTAGCCCTTGAAATGACATTTTTTCCATCACGTGCCTATGCGACCATTTAGGTAGGACTAAAATGATCTTGAAAATATCCAATCCTTTTAGAGAAAATTTACCTTTACTGGGACAATTGCCTAATTTTTTGTCTCAGTTATTAATATTAGGGAAGTGACCTGGACAAAATCAGGTGCCAACAATTGCCCTTCTTTAGCCATTCTGAGAATCAGGAATAGGGCAAAGACTAAATAGACACTATTTTGTTTGGGCCATATAAACTTTTTATAAATAGTTTTTTTAAGATGCACATATATACGCCAAATACATTAGAGAAAACATAGAAAACTTTGTCGATCCTTTTACTTAACCAAACAAAGTTATCTTAAATCCTACTTCTCCTACCTTATGATAGGATCGCATGAAGAGGATATCTTTTTAAAACCTTTTTCACCTACCTTACATAGGGTTGTGTGGAGAGGTTAGCCTTTTCACCTACCTAACATAAGATTGCATGAAGAGGCCATTTACACCATCAACCTTACACAAGATTAAGCAACAATGGATTATTTAATCCATGTGAGTCAGCAGAGGTAAAAGGTTGATCGGGATAAAACTTACAAGTCCATTTAGAAAAAGGGTTAACCAAAATGAAACCATACGAGTTAACTTAAGTACAAAGTTGAGTGAGGCAAAACCATACAAGTTAATGAATAAGAAAGGTTGATGGTGTAAAACCATACAAGTCAATAAATAAGCAAAGGTTGATCGAGACAAATACTAGTCAATGAATAAGCAAAGCTTGACTAGGATGAAACTATAAGGTCAACAAATGAGAAAAGGTTGATTAGGACAAAACCATATGAGTCAACAAACAAGTAGAAGTGACTAGGATAAACCTATATAAGTCAATGAATAAGAAAGGTTGATCTACACGAAACCAACAAGTTAATGAATGAGAAGAGGTTGATAGAGACAATGTCATACTGGTCAACAAGCTAAATGGTTGAATGGGATAAAACCATACAAGTCAATAGGTTTGAAGGGTTAAACATGATGAAACCATAAGAGTCAATGAGTGAGAAAGGTTGACTGAGAAGAAACCATACAAGTCAACGAGTAAGAAGGGTTGACCTAGAAAAAACCATACAAGTCAATAAGTGAGAAGGGTTGACTAGAATGAAATCATACGAGTCAATGAGTGAGAAAGGTTGATCGGGATGAAACTATGCGAGTTAACAAATCAAAGAGGTTGAAAGACAAAACCATACGAGTTAACAAGCTAAAAGAGTTGATCAAGATGAAATTCAATAAGTTTAAATGATTAATCGGGACAAAACCATACAAGTCAACAAGCTAAGAGGGTTGACCAAAATAAAACCATGCTGATGTGCCACATCATGGTTAGCCTAAGTTAGTAAGCCTAAAAGAGGAGAAGTTTGAGTATACAGGCCTAATAAAACGATCAATGACTAAAAGAGTCAACTTTGTGGTTTATGTGCTTGATAAGGAAGAGCCTTAAAGATTCTAGAAGTCTTCTCGAGCAAAAAGGTTAACAACATCCAAATTAGGAAAGTTTTGGTGTGCAGATTATTACTTAATCCCTAAGGCTTTTAGTTTCTTTTTTTTTTAGAAAGGTTTTAGTTCCTTAGCTTGCAAGAAAATTAATTCTATTGACTATTTTCTTTTTTTTGTAAGCAAGCAATTTCTTAATTAATTATTTAGGATTTAGTTTTTTTTCTTGTAAAAGCCTTTGGCCAAATTCTCTACTATAAATAGGGGACTTTATATTTATTTTTGAGTCATTGAGAGTTGATAAATAAAGCTGCTGATTAATTTTAGTTCTTTTTCTCTTATCCAAGTCTTCTTGGTGATGAGTTTATAAGACTTATCTTTTAGGTTTTTTATCCCTAAATATGGCATCCAACCCTTCTATTGATTGTGGCAAGGATTCTTATCAATTAATCATGGTTTATTCCTTCTATCCTTCTAACTTACAAATTTTATTTTTTTTATTTTTTCTTTTATTTTTGTTCTGAACTGTTAGAGATCTATTTCTATTAAGTTCTATTCCAATAAGGCTCATTATCATTGGCATCAAAGTTAAGGTTTTTAAGGTTTAGAATGATAAACACCATGTTAGAAGGTAGTGAGACCCATACACTACCAAGTCTAAGATTGCAGCAAAAAATAAGTTTTAAACAAGCTTGTCTTATAACCCTTGAGTGCAATAACGAAGAGCTTCATACATGCATAGATCAACTTATGCGTTTGGTGGAAATATTGATCACGAATTAGCCACAACAAAATTAGCTCCAATAACGAAGGGTTGATCATGATGAGGATGATGAGTATGATGATCTAAGCATAAAAGATAAAACTGGAAAAGCACTAAGGCAACGCAAGTAACTAAGAACCTTTGATAATATTAATATAAAGATTCCACTTTTTCATGGAACAAGCTCTCCTAAAAAGTACTTAGAATGGGTACAACATGTTAAAAAAGTCTTTACGTGTCAAGAATACATCAAGGCTAAAAAGGGAAAACTCGTAGCTCTAAAGTTTACTGATTATACTAATCTATGGTGGGAAATGTGAAGGTGAAAAGAAAACATGAAGGAGAAAATCTAGTCTTAACATGGAGGCTTATGGAAAAGAGGTTTATACCTCAATAATATAATCCAGAGTTATTCTTTAAGTTGTAAACTTTGCAACAAAGAGCCTACTGCATTGAAGATTATGTGAAAGAGTTTGCGAAGTTAATGGTGCAGTGTGATCTGCAAGAGGCTCAAGAAAAAACCATTATAAGATTCACTAATGGGTCGCATGAGAAGATTGCAAATATGATAGAGTTACAACCATATACCATATTGAATAATGTGATTACATTGGCTGTGAAGATTGAAAAGTAGTGTAAGAAAAGCATGCCTAGGGTTAGTAAACCTTACACCTACAAAACTTAAAGAAAAGAAGGATCCTACTAAGGTAATCATGGTTGAAACAAGGAGAAAGAAAGTTAAAAATTCCCAACCTTTAGCAAGAAGCCTTGACATCAAGTGTTTTAAGTGCTTCAAGCTTGGATGCATAGCTTTTCAATGTCTTAACAAAAAGGTAATGATCATTCGTGAATCAGTTAAAGATGTTAGTGAAGATGAATTAGATCTGGAAGTAAAAGTGGAAGAAAAGTAAGTCATACCTTCTAAAGAAGGAGAATTACTTGTTATTTGTCATAATTTGGCCATACAATCAAAGAAAAAAGAGGAAAAATAGGAGAATATCTTCCACACCATTGCAACATTAATGGCAATGTATGTTGTTTAATCATTGATGGAACGATTACACTAATGTACATCTACTACATTGGTTAATAAACTAAACCTCACTATTACTAAGCATTCACACCCTTATTGTTAGCAAATGGCTAAACAACGAGGGGACCTAGGTGTTACAGAATAGGTGAAGGTGCCATTTACTATAGAAAGGTACAAGGTTAAGTAACATATGATGTGGTACCGATGAGTGCTAGCACTGTGCTTTTTGAAGACCTTAGAAGTTTGACCAAGAAGTTGCGCATCATGGTCGTATGAACACCTATTTTATTTCTAAGAATGGTAAACATATGCTATTGACACCTCTCAATCCTTCCCAAGTAATGCAAGACTAGTTGGCGATTAGCAAATTAATGAAAGAGTGCTTATGTGCCAATAAGAGAGAAGTAAAACATGCTCTAATATCCAACAAGATTGTTTACTTGTTAATAGTTAAAGAGATTTTAGATGAAGGTGGAGCTGTCCATCCGAAATTAGATAACATATTGAAAGAATTTTTAGATGTTTTCCTAAGAAAAACGTCCAAAAGAGTTACCATCGATTCATGGAATAGATCATTGGATTGATCTTATACCTAGTTTGACTTTATCCAATACATTAGCTTATTGATGCAACTTAAAAAAAGCTAAAGAGCTCCAACGATAAGTATTGAAGATGATGAAGAAGGGCTTTGTTAAATAATTTATGAATCTGTATGCAGTACCAGCTCTTTTGGTGCCCAAAAAGGATAAACCGATGCACATATATGTAGATAACTGAGCTATTAACAAGATTATAGTTAAATACTGTTATCCCATCTTATGGCTTGATGATATATTAGACAAGTTGCATGGTTCCTTTATCTATTCAAAGATTGATCTCAATAGTTGATACTATTAGATTTGAATGAAGGAAGGTGATGAATGGAAAATAGCATTTAAGACTAATTTTGGGTTTCATGAATAGAGGATAGTCATGCCCTTTGGCTTGTCTAATGCTCATATCATATTTATGCGACTAATAAACCATGTTTTGTGAAAATGCATTGGTCATTTTGTTGTTGTTTATTTTGATGACATATTTGTTTATAATAGAAGCTTTGATGAACTATAAAAACATCTTACAAATGTGTTTAAAGTGTTTAAAGAAGAAAAGCCATTTGCCAACCTTAAGAAGTGCACTTTTTGCAAGGATTGTCTAGTTTTTCTTGGCATGTCATTTCTCGAAATAAAGTGAAAGTTGATGAAGAGAAGCTTAAAACTATCAAAGAGTGTCTAATTCCCACTAATGTTGCTGAAGTCCAAAGTTTTCATGGCTTGGCATCCTTCTATAGATGCTTTATGAAAAATTTCAGCACCATTTTGGCTCGTTTGATTGAGTGCATGAAGAAAGAAATGGAGTTTAAGTGGATTAAGGTAGCATAGTGAAGTTTTAACTTGATTGAGGAGAAGTTAGGTTTAGCTCCCATATTAGCATTACCTAATTTCTTTAGGACCTTTGAAGTGCAGTGCAATGCATCAGGAATTAGGATTGGAGATGTTCTAAAGCAAGATAGGAGTCCTGTTACCTATTTTAGCGAGAAGTTAAGTAGTTCTCATCTTAACTGCTTGACCTATGCTAAGGAGTTTTATACACTGATTCAGGCATTAGAAGCTTAGGAAAATTAGTTATTGCTCAAAGAGGTCATGATTCATATGGATCATGAGTCATTGAAACATTTAAAGAGGTAAAACAAGCTGAATAAGAGACATGCGAAGTGGTTAGAGTTCTTGGAGACATTTCCTTATGTAATCAATACAAGAAAGGGAATGTCAACATTGTAGCTGATGCAGTTTCGTAAAGCTATGCACTAATCTCTATGCTTAATATGAGATTAATAGAATTTGATTTGATGATAAAGTTGTACAAAGAGGACCTACACTTTGCAAAGATATATAAAAGTGCATGAAAGGAGAAAAAGAGGGTTATTTTTAGCATGAAGGATTCCTCTTCAAGTCTAACCAATTATGCATTCATTTTTATTCAATTCAAGAGCTTTTAGTGTGTGAAGCTCATGATAGAGGTCTTGCTAGACACTTCGATGAAAAGAAGATATTAGAAGCATTGAAAGTACACTTTTATTGGCCAACAATGAATCGAGATATTCATAGAATTATAAAAAGATGTCTCACGTGCAAATAGGTGAAAAGCAAGGAAATGGCACAAGGGTCATACATGCCTTTGGCCATACTTGAACATCCCTGGGAAGATGTAAGCATGGATTTTGTTTTAGGTTTACCTAAGACACCATAGGGAAAAGATTTGGTAATGGTTGTAGTGGATCACTTTTTAAAGATGTCACACTTCATTCCATGCCACAAAATTGATGATGCAAGCCATATAGCTAATTTGTTCTTCAAGGAAATAATTCAATTGCATGATATTCCTAAGAGCATTGTTTCTGATCGTGATGCTAAGTTTCTAAGCTATATATGGAAGACTTTAAGGAAGAAGCTTAGAACCAAGTTATTATTAAGCAAGCTTGTCATCGACAAACTAATGGGAAAATCGAGGTGGTGAATAGAACACTTTCATGTTTGCTTAGGATGGTTGTAAGCAAGAATCTAAAGAATTGGGATGAGTGCTTGGCATATGTAGAGCTCGCTTACAATCATAGTGTACATAGGCTACAAGCAATTTTCTTTTGAGGTGGTTTATGGTTTCAACCCAACTACACCTCTTGATTTAGCAGCAATACTAATTAGCGAAAGAAGTTGTATATATGGAGCTAAGAAGGTCCAAATGGTGAAAACTATGCATAGGAAGGTTAGAAAATAGATCGAAAAGAAGAATAAAGCTTATTTAAGATCTGTAAACAAAAAGAGAAAGCAAGTTATATTTAAACTGAGAGATCTTGTATGGATTCATCTTTGCTAGGAGAAGTTTCCTAATGAAAGGAAGTCTAAGCTAATGTTACAGGCTGATGGTCCTTTTAGGGTCCTTGAAAAGGTAAATGACAATGCTTACAAGCTTAATTTACCCGAAGAATATAATGTGAGCACACGTTCAATATTCGAGATATTACACCCTATTTGGAGGACACCTTGGATGATGGAGATGGTGTGGATTTAAGGGCAACTCTTTCTTAACAAGGGGGAGATGATATGCCACATCATGGTTAGCCTAAGTTAGCAGGCCCAAAGGAGCAGGAGTTTGAGTATATAGGCCTAATCACACGATCAAAGGCTAAAGAGTCAACTTGGTATATTATGTGCTCGATAAAGAAAATCCTTGAAGATTTTAAAAGTCTTCTTAAGAAAAAAAGTTAGTAGCATCCAAATTAGGAAAATTTTGGTGTGCATATTTTTACCTAATCCTCAAGGCTTTCAATTTCCTTTTTTTAATAAAGGTTTTAATTCCTTAGCTTGCAAGGAAATTAATTCCATTGACTATTTTATTTGCTTTGTGAGCAAGCAATATCTTTATTAATTATTTAGGATTTAGTTTCTTTTTCTTGTAAAGGCCTTCAGCGACTCTACTATAAACAGGGGACCTTTTACTTATTTTTGAGTCATTAAAAGTTGATTAATAAAGCTATTAATTATTTTAAGTTCTTGTTCTCTTATCCAAGTTGTTGTATGGCCAGTTTGTGAGACTTATCTTTTAGATTTCTCATTCCTAAGAGTGGCATCCAACCTTTGTATTAGTTGTGGCAAAGATTCTTATCAATTAATCAAGGTTTATTCCTTCTATCCTTTTAAATTATAGATTTCATATTTTTTTATTTTTTCTTTTATTTTCATTTTAAACCATTAGAGATCTATTTCTATTAAGTTCTATTTTGATAAGGCTCATTACATACTAGTCAGTAGGTTCAAAGGTTTGACTGGGACAAAACCATATAAGTTAATGAGTAGGATGAGTTAACCCAGATGAAACCATATGAGTCAACAAATAAAAAAGGTTGACCAAGACAAAACCATGCAAGTCAACAAATGAGAAGAGGTTGATCAAGAAGCCATATGAGTCAACGAATAAGAAAGCTTGATCAGGATAAAACCATACAAGTTAATGAATGAGAAGGGATTGACCGAGACAAAACCATATGAGTCACCAAGCTAAAAGGGTTGACTGGGACAAAAACATATAAGTCAACAAGTTTAAAGGGTTGAATAGGATGAAACCAGTCAATAAGTGAGAAAAGTTGACCGAAATGAAACCATACGGGTCAACATAGATAAAATATTGACTAGAGTGAAACTATGAGTCAACTGGTGTAAAAGGTTGACTAAGACAAAACTATACAAGTTAACGAATGAAAAAGGGTTAACTAGGATAAAACCATATGAGTCGACGAACAAAAAAAGGTTGACGAGGATGAAACCATACGAGTTAACAAGTTAAAAGGTTGATGAGCACAAAACCATATAGGTTAACAGGTTTAAAAGGTTGACCGGGATGAAACCATATGAGCCAATGAGTGAGAAGGGTTAACCAAGATGAACCATACAAGTCAACGAGTGAGAAGGGTTGAACAAGACAAAACCATACAAGTCAACAAATTAAAGAGGTTGATCGAGATGAAACCATGCAAGTCAACAGAGATAAAAGGTTGACTGGGGCGTAAGCTATGAGTCAACAGGTGCAAAAAGTTCACAGGAACAAAACCATACAATTCAACAAGTAAAAAAGCATTGACCGAGATGAAACCATACAAGTCAACAAATTAGAAGGGGTTGATTGAGATGAAACCATACAAGTCAACAAGGTAAAAGGGTTGATTGAGATAAATCATACAAGTTAATAAGTTTAAAGGGTTGACCAAGATGAAACCATATGAGTCAATGAATGAGAAGGGTTGACCAGAATGAAATTATACAAGTCAATAAGTGAAAATGATTGACCGAGATGAAAACATATAAGTCAGCAGATTAAAAAAGGTTTATTAGGATAAAACCATACAAGTCAACAAAGATAAAGGGTTAACTAAGCTAAAAGCTACAAGTCAACGATGTAAAAGTTAACCGGATAAAACTATACGAGTCAACGAATAAGAAAGGGTTGACTGAGATGAAACCATATGAGTTAACAAGGTAAAAGGGTTAACGGGATGAAACCGTACAAGTCAACAAGTGAGAAGGTTTGATCAGGATGAAACCATATGTGTCAACAAGTGAGAAGAGTTAAAGGGTTGACTGGGGCAGAACCTATAAGTCAACAAGTTTAAAGGGTTGACCTAGACAAGACCGTATAAGTTAACTAAAGTAGATATAATGTTTGATATTTGATTGATTTGAAGGGAAGCGAGACTTACTTTTCAATTTTAAAAAAGTCAGCATAGCGAATAATTGTTACTTTTCTCCAATATCATGTTCAACTTTTAATTTGGAGTCAAAAGCATCTTAAAAAAATGTTGTGGATTTTTTTTTGGCAAAAGGAGGTTGAACTTAAAGTTGAAGGCTTCTTCCTATACTTAGAGTTGTAGGTTGGAGTCATTAAAAGATTATCTTATATTTTCCCTACAAAATCCTCTTTCTTACCTTAATTTGAGGAATTTGGAAATTATTCAATTTTTCTTGAAAGATCACCAAATATCAAGTTAATGTCTATCAATTCAATGATACAACTTTTTATAGTTTCATAAATATCTGTGCAAGGCATATTTACAAACTTCCATTGAAATCATAAGAAATATCATAATTCATCAAAATTCCACGATTTATAGGACAAGATCACCTTTTTATTCTAACCTAGGAAAAAATCTACTCGATGAAAATATTTAGAATAATTTCAGCCATGAATTTTCCAATATCGAGGATAATAGAGATATCTTCATATTAATGTTAAAGCTTTCTTGTCATTGATGATCACCACTTGAGACCTTTTTGAATGATATGAAAAAATCTATTTAAAAACAAATGGGGTTGCACTGGTAAAAATTTGTCTTGAAGAAATTGATACAAAAAGGTCAAGGTTTATTAAGACCAAATTTAGGTGAATGCTTCTTTCATGGGAATTCCTTGAACGGCAAACAGTCAAGTTATAATATCCTTTTAATCTTCAAATACAATAGCCCAATAGGTGTTAAACTAAGGCTAGTAAACACTAAGTCTCAAAAGTTTAATTTGGAAAACCTTTGGTAAGCATCAATTTTCCAGGTTGGGGCACAAAAATTCTAAAATATTATCTTAAAAGAAATCAATATTTGGACATTTGAATTAATCTTTTGCTAATATCATGAAATTTCTCAAGGTTTTGTAGTGATTTCTAAATTAGCATGAAAAGTTCTTTCATATTAGTGGCTACCTTTGTCAGTTTAGAAACAATTCCAAAGCCTTCAGGTTTATTCTAGACTACCCTGGATTTTAACACTATAACTTCACAATTTTTTTAATTGATTGCCCCATAATGTTCTTAAGGAACAAAAATCATCCAGAAAGATGAATGTTTAAAGAGTTTCCTAGGAATGGCTTGATAGCTCAAATAATCATGTTTGATTAAAATAGACTTCGTAAGTACGTAATGTAGGCCATGGTTCTTAGGTTAGAAAGAAAAGGATAAATAGGCCCAAATCAACTATTTAAAAGTAACTAAATCAAGGATCATTTTCTTTCAAAATGAATTCTCATTTGACATATCTTCCAAGATGAATATATGCCTTTGTTTCTTCATCATTTTTTGCTTTTTCATTTTTTTTGGTTCCTAATTTCTTTTTTTATCGTGTTTTTCTTTATTTTTCATTCTAAAAGAATTTGAAATTTTCTTTCTTTTTTACCTTGAATATTTTAACTTGAAATTTGAACTTTATTCTTTCTTCATAATTTGCTTCATGATATTTGACTTGTTCTTCTTGTAACTTTAGAATGGAATTTGCCTCTTCTAATCTTGAAGCTTTTCTTCACTTGCCCTTGACTATGGAGGGTGATCCTTGATTAGTGTTTAAAAAAAGAATAAATCATCAAGCTTAAACGGGGTTGTAAAGGAAATAATTTTCTATATGCGAGAGGATAGAGAAAGATGACCATTTGTCTTTTCAAACAAAACTGAAAAGCATTTCGCTCAGAAACAAAAGTTGTCTTTTTTCTAAAATCATTTTGAGTACCTGATTAACATTATGTTAAACTCAAATTTTTAAAGGCTTAAGGTATGCCCCTCAATATTTTTAGCTTCGTAAACACTAATAAATTTTGGTTCTAGTTGAGCCTTCAAGAAGAAAATCCAATTGGCATGGCAAAATTTTGGCCTCTCCATAAGACTCGGGTTTTCCTTTATTAATGAAAAGCATATATTTACCAAATAAGCAATGAGTAAAGGGAATCTGTTGTCTAGAAGACCTCTTAAATGGAATAACTGGTTCATTAATAGCCTAACAAGCAAGAGCATCAAGCTCATCAATAACATTAACATTATCCTCAACTTGATCACGTGGAATGTGATTACCCAAATTAGCTATTTTAGGCATATGAGGCTTAAGAACTAGATCAAGATCAACTAAGCCATCAATACTACTATATTATTCACGTTGTTAATATCTTTGATGTTTTAATCCTTTACGAAGACATCATCATGGGTTTTAACAAGTTTCTCTTCAACCAAATCATATAACCTATAACTAATTCATCGTTACCATAGCTAAAGAAGATACATTGCTTGTCTCTACATATAACTTAGACCTTTATCTTCAAACACATGTACAAATTTTTTATAGCCAAGTAATTAGAGGAAACATCATTTCCAAGCCATACTTAATTAGAAACATTAACCTTCAAAGCACCAATAGGAGATAAATTAGTAACATGTGCAATAATACATTAAGCCTTACCCCAAAAGGATTTAGATAACTTTGCTTTTGATAGCATACTTCTAGCTCTCTCCATCAATGCCATGTTTATCCTTTCTGCTAAGCTTTTTAGTTGAAGAGTTTTAGTGTGCATGCATTTTAGTTTTTTTCATGTTTCTCTCTTAAGAGAAGCTTGAAACTGCTTAAAAACACCAAGTACTTAGTCTTTAGCCTTCAAGGCATAAACCAAAAATTTCCTTGAATGATTAATAATGAAAATCACAATGTACAATGGACCACCAAACATTTTTAGTGCCATCGGTCTATAACAATCTAAATGCACCAATTCAAGCAACTTTGATTTTCTAAAAGAAGAATGGCTTTTAAAGGAGACCATGTTCTATTTCCTAGCCAAACAATAAGTGCACTTTTCTAATCATCTTTTTCAAGGCCAAAGGTAGATTTTTCTTGGCTAAACAATTAAGTCTCTTCTCATTAATGTTATCTCTTATGCCATAACTCTTATCACATTCAATTGCATTAACAACATCAACAAAAATCAAAGTGTTGTACTAACTTAGACACTTCTTCCTATGTGCTTGGATTAGAGAACCCTTACTTAGTTTCCATTGTCCACCACTACATGTACTGAAATAGTCATCATCATTAAGAATACTAGTAGAAATCAGATGCAAACCGATGTCTAGTGCATGTCTGATAGGCTTTAAGATTTACTTTGTCTCATTACCAATTTCTAAACAAACTGTTCCAATGCCAATCACCTTTGACAAATCATCATTACCTATCTTTAAAATCCCATAATCACCATAAGGATAAGAAGCGAAGAAATCGGTCCTTAATATCGCATGAAAACAAGCACCACTATTAACTATTCAACTCATATCATCACAAGCAACATTAATTAGATTCTCATCCAAATAATCGTAAGATCTTCACTAATAGTAATGGCAACACATTCATCATTTCTATTGTCTTTCTTTTGTTGCCTACCTTTGTTCTCTTTTTTTAATTGATAAAAACTTCTTTACATAGCCCTTTTTACATAACGATAAAACTCAAGATTTTTGTATTTGGACATTGATTTGCTTTTACTATTACTTTTACCTCTATTGCTTTGTCTTGATCCTTTTCCTTATTTCTCCATCTATTTTTAGTAAGTAAAATTTTCTATTAAGAAGATGCGTAATAAGTTTGTTGATGAACATTTTCATTCATGATCATAGTTTTTAGATAGTCTAAGGTCACAATACCACTAAGAGTAGAACTAATTAAAGACATAGGGAGAGTTTTCCTAATAATATAGTAGAGAATTAAGCAACCAAAGTCTCGAATTTCATCTTTAAATTTAATACTCATGCCAAACAACTGATCAAAGCACCTCTAAAATTCACTCAATTATTAGAAATAGAACTAACCTCCTTATACCTCAAGTTCATAGGTTGTTTTAGGGAGAATAATTTTTTATTCCTAGATTTGAGGAATTTAATGTCTCAATCTTGTCCCATAAAGTTATGGCATTTGAATTATTAACAATATTATTCAAAGCATTATCATCTATCCATTATGAATAAAGCCACAAACCATTTCATACTCAAAAACCCATTCTTCATCAGATTTAGCTCCAAGCGTTTGACTACCAAATATTGATAAAGATAACTTTTTCACAAAGAGGAGATTTTTCATCTTTTCTTTTCGCTTGTGATAATTTATGCCATTCAAACTTATCATTTTACTATAATTAGGCTCTATCATTTAACTAAGAAAAAACACGGATAAATAACTAGTTTTGTTACCAATTGTTATGAAAAAGGTGAACATACAATGAAAGTAACAACATAGTGCAATAAGTATAAATAAACCTTTCACACTTAAAAGAGCATATGAGAAGCAAATATACAACAAATGACAATATCTAAACAATAACTGGAGTTAAAAATACACACAACCAAACTATCATTTAAAACGAATGATTTTTAAATGTGAAAAACCACCTAATGTGAGAGGTAAAAACTATGGGACCTAGTTCAGTAAAAACTTCCACCATAAAATTTCAAAGAGTACAACAAATAGTCTTCCAACAAATATGGATATCACAACAGCATCTACTCACTATTAACAAATGGAAATCATGCAAGCAATAATAAACAATAACACATAAAGGATACGATAACCCAACAAATAGAGAAAGGAACAAAAATCTAACCATGAAAATGAAAGCTTGCCAGGAACAACATTCTAAAAAATCATTAAAATTAGATTACAAATGATTATTTGATCGATGCTTCCAATTAAGCAAAGTTTCCCCTTTCTTAAAGTCGATTTTGATTTAAACCCAAAATATTTGTCTAACTTAATCCATTTGAACTAGAATTTGACTTAGTTTGATTTGATTATAAAAAGAAAGCAACTTGCAATTGCTTAACTTGAACCTAAAAATAATCATTCCTAAATTATCCAAACTCAAGATGAATCGGATTCAAAATGATATAACCTCTAAATTGATTTAAATTTTTTAATACTCAAATTAACCTAACCAAATCAGAGCTATCTATCTATTTTATAGTTTTGATTCCAAATTGGAAGAAAAGGTAAATTCAATAGTATTTGCATAATAGGCAGGGGCCAAATACATCCATAAAACATTAAAGAACACAAGCATGGCAATCATTAATGTGATTGGACCAATGGAACAAGTGGCATTGGTTGATCATCCAATTAAAAGCTTGTATTTTGTAATGGCTAGTGCTCCTTAGGTTTGTTTTCAGATTTTGCCAAAAAATAACTGATATTATATAATCATATTTAAGCTCACATATCATTTGTATATAGATTAGGTTTTCATGGATATGCTTTGCACTTTGCAAAGTCTCATTACAATAATTGTTAGTTATATGGGAAAGCCAAGGATTGCTCTAGTCGTAGAAAAAGACTACATAGATCTATAAAAGTTGAAATCATCTATCCAAAATTCATTTCAAATGATGTTGAGGCTACCCTTGAAATTGTTTAACAAATTAAAAATTAATTGCAGTTCACACCAATTAAACATACATTAGTTTTTTTCTTTTTTTAATACTTTGCTTTAGCTATAAAACTTAAACATACATTAGTCTTTTTTTTTTCTTTTGTGAATACTTTTGTCGATTTAAGAACAATTCCAAAGCCTTTAAATTTGTTCTAAACTGCTCTTTTTTAGGTTTTCACCTTAGAACTTCATTTTGTAATTGATTGCCCCATTATATTATTGAGGACTCAAAAATCATCTAAATGATGAATTTGAAAGGTGCTTCATAGGGATGGCCTAATAACTCAAATAGCTATGTTTTATCAGAATAGAGTTTTATAGGTACATAACGTAGGCCATGGTTCATGGTTTAAAAAGAAAGGATAGATAGACCTAAATCAAGTGTTTAGGGGTAATTAAATCAAGGATCATTTCCCTTTAGAAAGAATTGAATTTAGCATGTCTTTTAAGATAAACAATCTTCATTTCTTTATCTTTTTTTGCTTTTTCAATCTTTGCAGCTCTTTATTTTTTTCTTCATCGTTTTTCTCTTTATTCTTCATTCTAAAAGAACTTGAAAATTTCTTCATTCTTTACTTAGGATATTTGAACTTTCTTCATTTTTCACTTTAAATATTTGAACTTGAAACTTAAACTTTATTTTGTCTTCAAAATTTGCCTCTGACATGTGACCCACTTTTCTTGTAACTTTAAAATGGAATTTGCTCTTTTTGATCTTGAAGCTTTGTTTCACTTGCCTCCTAATATGGAAGGTGATCTTTGATTAGGGTTTAAAGAAAGAATAAATCATCACGCTCAAAAGGGACTGCACAAGGAATAATTTTTTATATTTACGAAAGGATAGAGAAAGATGACCATTTGTCATTTCAAACAAAGCCATTTGAACTAGCAAACATTTCCATAGGAAAAATGGTTGCTTTCTTTTTGAAATCATTTTGAGTACCTTATTAACAAGATGTTGCACTTAATTTTTAAAGGCTTAAGGTATGCCCCTCAACATTGTTAACTTCCTAGTCACCAACAATATTGGTTCTGGTTGAGCTTTTAAGAAGGAAATCAAATTGGCGTGGAAAAATCTTACATTTGTTAGGGCTTAGATTGAAAAGGTTTTATCCTAAAAGAAAAGGTATTTTTGCCTCAATTTCATTCTTATCCTTCCTAAATCAAGGATTTGGAAGAGTGTCATAAAAGTTATGGCAAAAGGTTATCTAAATGTGGGAAATCTCAGAATTACTGTCATTATTTTAACAAATGTCAAATTATCAACATTTGAATCATTTAAGAGCATAACTTATTTGTTCAACCTTCAAGAAATCCATAAAAAAGAACATTTGAGGGTGAAAGGTTTAAGGTTGTGAATGGTCTATGATTGAAAATCCAAAATAATTATATGAATGACGGTTAAAGGTTTTTTTTTCGAAAAAGTCCAATCTAATGGTGATCACCTATCAAAGAAAAATTTTTCAAAATGTGCTTATTATCCTAGATACTATAAATCATTATTAACAAAGTTCATGTTCTATGACAGGATACACAATATTAACAATCCAAAATTATTTCAAAATTCATAATTTCTAAAAAAGTATGGAGTTTTAAAGTTAAAATAAAAATTAACCTTGATTGGCATACTACTGTAAAGTCAGTGGCTTTTAGACCAATTGTAAATGATAGGCATTTATCAACTTTAAATTTTGCTGGATTAGCATTCTTGAGGGTTGAATTGTAGATCAGCTAGTGAAACATTAGAAGGTATATCAAACTTTAAACTCTCAACTTGAAATTTTTGCCAAATACATCGTTATTTCCTCTTACCTCAATCTTGTTACCTTCGACAGAAAATGTTGCATCTTGGCACTCAGATTGTACTACTTTGGGTATGGAGGCTTCTTAAGCTTTGCTAAGATAGTGAAAGGTCATCTGATTTTGCTAAGGTGTTGAGTAAAGAAAGGTTAGGGTAAGGACACAGTCCGAATGGATTTCATTGCTTTTTCGACTTCCTATGCTCCTAGCTTCCACAAAAAAGGTTGGAGTAAGGACTCAGTCCAAATGAATTTCCTTGCTTTCTTGACTTTCTATGGTCTTGGCTTGTATCGACTATGACCTATTAGCATTTATTAATTGGATCACTTTCATGTCCCAGAAATGCCAATTGTTGCCCTTTGGTGAGTTTTAGAATTAACATGAATATATGCTATGAGACTAGCTCCTGCATGTTGAGCATCTTTAGGTCGTTGCCTTTTATTTTGTATTTTCCCAGAATCTCTAGCAAAAGTGTTGCTATTATTATTTGGACATTGGTAGGCTGGCTTTCTTGCTATTTATGCTTGCACTTATTCCTATCTTATAGTATCTTTTATCTAGTAATTTCATATTATTCCACCTTAAAGGTGTAAAAAAAAACTTGAATCAGTTTGTGTGAATATGCATATGTCTTGTTCATTTAATCTTCATCATCATCCTTGCATGATTGTTAATAAATGAAAAATTAATATATAAACTAATGAATGAATGAATGAATACATGTATGAATGAATGAATTAATATGACAGAATCTAATAAAACAAAATTAGGTGCTAGCAATTGGCTAGATATTAGACATGAAGGTTATTTTAAAGGCAAAAATCCGAGGAAAACAAGTCATGATTCAACACTATTGT
This sequence comes from Adansonia grandidieri, assembly GCA_038382065.1. Classification (NCBI taxonomy): domain Eukaryota; kingdom Viridiplantae; phylum Streptophyta; class Magnoliopsida; order Malvales; family Malvaceae; genus Adansonia; species Adansonia grandidieri. The sequence goes on along the minus strand of JBBYHK010000014.1, from coordinate 9,324,445 downwards.
TTCATCATCCAAAATTCTCTAATTTATCCATTGATTGTGGTTATACGTAACCATATTTACGGGATTCAAAAATAGTAAAAGGGACAGCTCTTACGAGCATTTCATTTTCCTAATTATGTTAATGCAAATCATAATCATTCTCTCTTTTTTTTAAACTCTATATTTGCAAAAACTTGCAAGTAGTGAAAAGATTGTCTCCATGATTGCTTCATTACCCTACCATATTCTAATATTTCCAATAAGGCGATAGAGGTTTGGCAGCAACATTTGATTTTGGTTTTACTTAGATGACATCGACGTTATATAGCTTAAACTTCACTCTTAAACTCATAGCATTCCTCCATAGAATGCACCCTAATCCGGCATGATATTTGCATTGTTCATTGAAATCATACACTTCTGGATAAGTGGGTTTATGGGGGAAAATGTGTAAAGGAATAATAAGTTGATCCTGAAACAAAATAAAACACAATTCTTTGTAAGTTAATGGGAGTGAATTGAGTGTGCTTCCCTATGGTTTTCTTTAAGTATGGATGCCATGAGATGATAGGGTAGCATCGGGAAGACCAAAAAGATTAGAAAGCAGCTACTTTGCATAGATATGGAATTGGGCATCTTTGCCTCTCTTTTGTCCAAGGGTATCTCAATTTGAACAACTGTTCCTTTATCTGTTGAATCTCATGTCCCATTTCTCTTACAACTCCCACCAAGCTCTCGACCCTCTCTATTAGTCTATCAAGTTGACTTTTTATCCCTCGGATTCCATGTTCGTACACTCCTTTAATGGACTCTAACGTGCTGATTCATGTTTCTAAATTATCATCCATATCTTAATCTTTAAAATACAAGGAATTGAACAAGGTTAGTATATTATGGAAATTATGAATACATAAGCATATAAACAAATGAAAATGTAAAACTTGCAAACAAAAAATACTTCAATGAATTTACAAATTTACATGGGATATGAATGTCATGCAAAGATTGCAAAGGAGAAAATTCATTGTAATATTAGTAAATTAATGCAAGAAATAAATAAAACTTATCATAGCAACATAAACTTAGAATTATTGATATCAATAAAATCAAATTATAAGAATAAAAAGTTAAAAGCATTCCTCTATGTGTACCTAATTCGGTAACTTCTAGAATTAGGTATGGCTCTAACTAGGTAAGGCCCTTACAGTTCACTACATGAAGTTTGGTTGGATATCTAAATGTGTTTTCAAACTATTCCCCGAGTCCAGAAAGAATAATAAGGTATCCAAATCCTTACCCATCATGGGTTTATGTTAGAAAGGGTTCAATTCGAATGGGAGTATCTTCTATGCTCATAACGAGCCTAACACCTCTGGCAGGCATCGAAATTAACTCTCAGTAGGTTTTTCATTGGCCCAAACAGAGGGTAACACCTCAGAAGGCAGAGCTATTTAACCTTCTCCTAAAATATTGGGTAACCTATGCCCTCTTTATATGTCTGGAGGATAGTCTAATGCATATGCATATGCATAGAGTGTGGGGGGGAACGAACAAACCTATTAGGACTTTCCACTTTCAAAAATAATATAAAAACTCTATCCTAGATGCCCTGTAAAAATAATGCTCAGGAAACAAGAAGGGTTAGTGAAAAGTGTAAATAATATATATACCGAAATTTCCATATAAATCAAAAGGAAAAATTTTGTTTTGGAAATACCACTTATTATAATTAAATACCAATTGAAACTAAATCAATCAAAATTTAGTTAACACATAATTAATTTTAGGCTTGACTCTTTAACTTGCCCCTAATGAAGTCGCCAAACTGTCGTAACATGGCCCGGATATGAATCCTAGGTAGCTTGACTTAAAAGGCAAGTGCACCCCTCATTCCCATATATGTCTACATATCATTATTCTTTTATTTATAGAGGCCATATCATTATTATTTTTTTTATTTTTTGTGTTTGGGGACAAGTCGTTGAAATGAATTATTCACCCAACTTGGTCCAAGTAGTCATTACAAAATGACCATTTTTCTAGAGTCACCATCAATCTATTTTGGGCAGGTGATATTGGTCACTTGTTAGAGTTCATATTTTGAGGGTTACAAAATCCTTAAAAACAAATTCGAGGTTAGAGATTATACCAGAGATCACATTAAAGGGTTCAAGAGTCGGTTACAATCACGAGTAAGGATAGATCCATCTCATAATGCTTGACAATGGATACCTTATTAATCATGTGTTAACTAGAATTTTGATATTCATCCAATTCTAATATCTAGTATTTAATTATCATTCCCATTTTCCAAAATAAAATTTTATGAAACAAATTTATTATTCCACATAAAAAAATTAGGTTTTTAATATTTCTCAAAAATCAAAATATCTTTTGCACCTTACCAGAGGATTGAAGAACACAAAAGTTTTTATATTCTCTTTCGTACCACATTAGAGAGTTGAAGGAATACAAAAGGTTTTATTTTATGAAAATTAAAAAATCCCAATTTTTTTTTAAAAAGATATCTTGTTATTAAAATAATCGGTTAAACCCCTTTTATATTCTAAGAAAAATCTAACGTATTATTTTAACTTGGAGACATTGCCTTAAATTTTACAATTCTAATTTTATTAAAAATATTAATATTTATCCTAATACTCGATTTTAACTATATGTATAAAACTAGACTCAAGCGACTTAAACATGGTCGATAAGACCAAAATGTGCTTTAGAGTACTTTCGACGTGAAAGTATCCTAATAACTATAAATGACTCAATTTTAACATAAAATTACCAAATTATACCTAAGGTATACCTTCGACGTGATAGTATTTCAGTACCCTTGAAGGACTCGAAAATGATTATAAAAGATGAATCTAACCCTAATGCACACCTTTGTCATGAAAAAAAATCTTTCAATGATTATATAAGACTCAGTTCTAAGAAAAAATTACTAAAATGCCTTTAGGGACTATCTTCGCTTTGAAAGCATCTTGGTAACCCTAAATGACTTAAAATTGGTAAAAAATGACAATTTTACCTTAAATGGGTAATTAGAATATTGAAGATGACCTAAAATACAAAAATTATAATTAAACCCCTAAACTTTTCAAAAATTATATTTTAGCCTTGAAGTGACTAAAAATGCATGAAAATTCTTAAAATGACCAAAATACCCCTAAATGGGTAATTTGATATAAAAAAAAGACATTTTGACCCTATAAAATGCTTATTTCCTAAATGGACACAAAACTTTTCTAACTTTACAAAATTCTCTCCATATGAAATAAAACACAAAATCAAATATCAAATATACCAAAAATCACAACAAGTATTCGGTCAAGTACTTTTGGCCTTAAGATAATTTATTTCACTTTTTGCCAACAAGTCCTTAAACTTTATAAAATTGCAAAAAGTCCCTAAAAGGGATAAAATGCATGAAATAAATTTAAACATGCCAAAATAAGCATGAAAACACCCTTAAGGGTCAGAGTAATGATTCGGCCAAGCTTGAATGGCCTAGGAAAAACTTTTGCAATTTGGTCCATATATTTTACAAAATTGCATAATAGCACCAAACAATCAAAATCACCACCAACAAGCCAAACAAGATTCGGCCAAGCTTATATATACCCATCCAAAGCCTTGAAAATTTTGAAAAAATTGTTACAATTTTCAAACTTTGTAAAATGGTCCTAAATGTCATAAAAACATTAAATAAATTTTCATTTCGAGCCATATTCATTTTAAGTAAAGCTAAAAATAACCAAGACCAATTTTTTTTTTCAAAACATTATTTCATAAAACATAATTTCTACTAAGCTCAATTTATTAGCAACATGCATGAAATCATGAAAAATAAGCATATAACCATACTTTTCACGTATTCACATGAAAATACCAAGGCAAATAGTATTGTCATCAACATAATCACATGATAAAATAAACAATATATTAACAAAAACATATTTTCATGATGGAATCAAATTTTCATTAAGAAAGAAAAAAAATCAAGTTTAACAATAAAATCAAGAAATTTGGTCATGGCTTTTACACTTGGCCATTAAACATAAATCAAAATTCATGAGCACCAGTGATCATTAAGCTCACTAAAATGAAGAAAAATGATGGAAAATATTGAAACTATGAACAAAATCACAAAATTTTAAGATAAAATACCTTAAAGCTTGACGAAATTTGGTAAAACTTGAAAATTACCAAGCAAAATGGCAAAATTTTTTCATGGAAGCCATTGTTGTTAATGAAAACTTCCTCCCCTTATAAATAAAGGGAGGATTCCGCCAAAATGTGTTGGAAACCCTCTTAGCCAAATTTTCAAGCTTTTTTATTTTATTCTTTTTGTGATATTTTATTCTTTTTTTCTTTTTGATAAGGACTAATTTAATTGCTTTTGTCATCTTATATGACTCATCATATATAAGTCATCATCATCTAGAAGCCTTTAGGTGATATTTAGATGATATGTAAAATTATCTCATAAAAATTAATAAGAAAGATTAAATTATAACAAAATAAAAATTATGTACTTCAAATAAAATTTCATATAATCAATTCAATTAAGAATTTTAACCAAGTGAGAGGCCTAATTAAAATCTATAATTTTATATGTAAAAAAAGACTAATAAAATTTCCAAACTCGTAAAATTTTAGAAGAAAAGTTTACTGAGTAAAATTTTTAATCAAAATGAATTGGAATTTCAAAATCTTATATCCAAATAATTTTACTGAAATATGCAAAAAAATTTTAAAACTTTAAATTTTAAAAAGTTTTACAGATAAAAAATATTCGTATACTAAAGATGAGAAAATTTCAAAAATATGTTCAAATATTTATAAAAATAAGTTGAATTCAATATATTATTCAAAATATTAATTTAAATTAATTTATAAAATAATAATGATGAAAATCTGATATCCAAAACAAATTTTATCAAAAAAATTTCATAAATGAAATACTTATGATATTGTAAAAAATTCAAAATTAAATACTAAAATTGATAATTTGACACCGAATGGTATTTAGTATAACTAAATTAGTCTTAAAAATGCCTAGCTTGCCTAGAGGAAGTTGACCTCTACTAGGTCAGCTACCAAATTCTTAATCACAGATATTTAGGACAATAAAAAAATGAGGCCTGGATGAAATTATATGTCTATAATAATACGCATCAAAGCTCTCAAAAGTGAATTCACCCACATTGTCCATCTTGATGCACTTGATAGAATAATCAGGGAAGTGTGCTTGAGCTTTATTATCTACATAAGTAAACATGCAAAGGCAACATTGCATGTGGATAACAAGCAAACTTTAGACCATCTACAAGATGTGTCCACTAGAACCATAAAATATCGAAATGGTCCACTTGCAGGATGTCTAGGCCCACAGATATCACCTTGGATCCTCTAAAAAAAAGATGATGATTCGAGATCCACCTTCGTAAATGAAGGTGTAGTGATGAGCTGACCTTATAGGCATGTCTCACAGGTGTTATCCTTAAACAACAACACCTTTTTGTCCTTTAGTGGGTGTCCTTTAGTGTTAAGGATGATTCTACGCATCATTGTAATTTTGGGTGACCTAAACAATCATACCATAATCCAAACTCATCGGGATTCACCAGTCTCTAGGACATAATGGTGTAAGATTCATAAGCTTGCATCTGAACCTAATAGATGCCTGTACTTAAAGCTTTTAGCTTCTCATGGATGGTCTTCTGGCCCATCTTATATGAAATGATGCAAAGACTAGTTTGATTATTCTCAACTAGTGTCTCAATGTGATATTCATTTCAAAGGATATCTCTGAAGCTAAGTAAGTTTTTTTTATTTTATACTTAGCAATGCATCTTCCATTTGCAACATGGTACCATTGGTAGTATAAGGGTAGTATTACTTGAGCCATCAATTAGGTTAATAAACATTTATCTTGTGTAGTGTCACATTCAAGAAAATCCTTTATCATAGAGGATGGTAAGCATCATTCCACTAT
>JBBYHK010000014.1:9273541-9311100 GCA_038382065.1 Adansonia grandidieri | reverse complement strand
TATCCTCACATATGCCTTCATAAAATTTTTAATCAAAGTATTATTTTTCTTTTTCTCGTCAAACATCCAAAGGTCTTTTGAATACCTTTCGCATATCAATATGGAGTGAATTCCTTAATACAGAATATTTAACATAATCGCTTTTAATATGTGTGCTACCTTTCTAGATTAATTCTTGAATTTTATCATTTATTGTAGTCATGTGTTTAATAATGTAATTATTCAGATACATTCAATGGTTTGACAAATCTCACATTAGTCTGCTAAATTTAAAAAATGGGACAAGTTTTAATTGCCATAGGATGATCTTGGCATGTCTTTCTGTAACGTATATAGAAAAGAATACAACAATGATAAAAATAATAAAGCAATGAGTGAATACAAAGAGAATAATAATAATAAAAAAATAAGGGGAGCAAAAGTTAGTTGGAACTGACTTAATCGATGGAAACTGATACTAGTCAATTTTATTGGTTTAGTTAAGTTGATCTCGATTTATTTCAACTTGACATGTCAATTTAATGCGTTAACTCTATCGGGTTATGATTCATAAAATCATTAACTGAATCGATTTAGTTAACCAGCTTATATTTTATATTTAATATATATTTATATATTTATATATTTATATATTTTAAATATGTTAATAAAATAAATCCATACATACCCATGATTCAATCAGGGACCCAACACTCAATTTACCTAATTGAAAACATTGAAGAAAAAACAAAGTTGCTAAGCACATCTGATTTCTATGCTATATGTTAGCTCCCTACCTCACTTTATCTACTTTGCTAAACCTTTCTTTGTCTAAATTCAATGCAATCACTTAGCTCCCATCTTTCATATTTCATCAACCCACCATCAAATCTTCAAAACTTAGCCTTCTTAATCACCTTAAATCAAATGCCTCAATCCTTACCTTGTTGTTTGTTAGGGTTGATTACTATTTATGCTATTGGACATTTGTTTTGGACAAAGGGATTTTAGACAAAGGCTTTATATAGCTCTTACACATTGTTCACGTAATCTTGTTGATTAAGATATCTTGTGTTCTTGAATATTCTGCTTTACTTGGTCTACACAAAATATTGTTTTGATTGATTACGTATTAATCAATATTTGATTCATTGGTTTGAGGTTATTGACAAAAAATATTTGTCTAAGTCACTTCGTTTCTTTTTGTCCAAGTTACTTATCTTTTTATCCAAGTTGCTTCTCTTTTTGTCTAACTCATTTCTTTTTTTCTTTGCAAGTTTCAAGAATACCCCCATTCATATGTTTGAGATCCATATCTATGAATTGAAAGGTTCGAATCATCAACTTTGATTTTTGTCTTCTTGAATATTCTGCTTTTCTTGGTTTGGTCCACAAATAATATTGTTTTGATGCAAGGAAAGAAGATAAGAAATTTTAATAAATAAAGAGCAAGGTTTTGGAGAATGCAGGGAAGGCAATCTTTTTAAACTTTTAATTGAAATATGGTTAAAAACTAAGACAATAGATAAAAATTGGCCGTTCGATTATTTCGACTATCAAGAATAAAGTCGGTTAATATAGTTATTTTTTAGTTAAAGTTGATTAATTTGGTTTTTTTACGTTTTCTTGATCGAATGAACCAATTGCATAGCCTTATAAAAAATGAGTATATTGAAGTAAATAAAAAGTTTGATAGTATAAAGTATATAGAGAAAATCACTTTTTTGCAATGACAGTAAATAATGGTGGAAAATAGAAAGTGAAATTTGTACGCAATATTCTAAACCTAGATGCCAACTAAGTACTGGCTTAGTTGACATAATGCTGTTGATAAACTCCTAGATATTGTGGGTTTGAGAGGGCTTAGGCACATAATATCCTTCTTAGATAAGTTAATTAGATAATGGTTAAAGAGTTAAAGGTAGACTAAGAATATAAAACAAAAAAAAAAAAGACAAATTAATTTATATTAGAGTGGAATTTATATGCAATATTCTAAACCTTGTATTTATAATAGTTCCAAGAAACAACATTAAACACAATTAATAAGGACTTTTATTATCTTTTAAAATTATTTTAGGAAATAATCATTTAAATCAATTTCTTCTTAAAGATATGAAAGAAAATTAAAATGCAAATCAATTAAAAATTGTCAAAGTAAATAAATATAACTTATTACATTTTTAAAATAAAATAAAAAATTAAATGTTGGACATGTAGCGGTTATATAAGATTATACATTTGTGACAAGAATAGACTATTCACATAGAATTTATTTCTTTTTTATCAAAGGCTTGAGTGCTTTAGCCTAGCTCAAGCCATCGTTCATTAAATAAAAATTTTTGTTTGAATTTAATTATAAAAAGATATAAATTTTAATATAAATGTAATATTTTAATGTATTTTTTTTAAAAAAAAAAAGTGATTATGGACAATGCCAAGGTAAAAGATTGGAAAAAATTTCATATTGTTGCTCAATTTGTAAACAAGTTTACTTACCACATTCAGTAGCCCTTCCACTAGAGGGATAGAGGTCTAATGGTTTCTAGACAATAGTAGAAGGGTTAATGTCCTTTTTCCTCTCTCAACTTATTTCATTTGTTTATTTTTACACCTTTTTAAATTGTTCATTAATTTAATTTTTTATAAATATTTTATAATTTTAATATAAATATAAATTTAATAATTTTTAATATAAATGTAATTTCAATAAATTTGACTATTATTTAATATAAATATAATATAAATATAATTTGTATTTGTATTTTATTATTTAATATATGTAATTTTAATAATTTTTAATTTTTATTATATGTACATATTTTAATCAAATATTTTTAATGATTGTTTTTCATTTTTAATATAATTCATCTTACTATTAATAATTGATTTAAATCTAAACATATATCCCACAATTAATTTAATTTCACCATATCAATCTTATTAGTACAATTCACTATCGTCATCACTTAATTTCATTGCAACTAACCTCAAATAGAAGTGACAAATTTTATCCTAATAATAATATTTAAAAATATTTTAATTTTGTCGCTGTCATTAGTGATTTTTTATTCAAATATTAAATTATTTTATTTCCTAAAATAGGTAGAGCTGAAAGTATTTCCCAAAATGCATTATTTTGAGTTTAATTGGAAAATCATCCATTGAATGGGTGATTTCCTAATGAAATTGTTTTATAAGATAAAAGGAAATCATCTATTAAACTTTATCATAATTAGGAAGCTATTGTTTTAATGGGCTATTTCCCAACTATATAATAAAAAAAATTTTGTATGGAGTGACCTTGCCACTCAATTATCGGGATAAAAGAATAGAAAATCATTTGGTGATAGGAAGATTTCTTATATATATATATATATATATATATATTTTAAAAAAATGGGAAATCGCTCATTAATAGGGTGATTTCCCATACTATAAACAAAAAAACTTAAAAAAGAAAATGCCCAATTATAGGCAGGCTTCATTTTCTGCACCAAAGAGAGTTTTAAGATATAGAGTTTAGGGTTTGCTAAAATTCAAAGGATGTGACTAATGCATAGATTCTTCATTGGAATCCAAAAGATATGATAGTGCATGGATTTTGTTATTGGAATATGAAAGATGTAAACAATTCATGGATTTTTTACTGGAACTTAAAAGATGAAACTCATGCATGTTTTTTTTATTTTAACAAATGTGATTAATGCTTAGATTCTTAATGGAAATCAGAGTTCTTCTGATATGAAAGAAGAAAAGTTGATTGATTGTAAATGTGACACTACAAGGATAAGACTAATGCATGGGTTATTTTTTAGAATTAAATTCTTTTCGGCAAAGAAAAAAGTTGATTGATTGTAAATGTCACATTGCAATGATTAGACTAATGCATGGATTATTTTGAGAATTGGATTCTTTTTGATAAAAAGGAAGAAAAATTATTAATTTTAAATGTCACACTATAAGGAAAAGATAAATGTAGAGATTTTGAATAGGAAGAAAAATTTTTTGACTCTCCTATGTTGCATTATAAATATGATATTTCATCATTGTTATTTTTGTTCTCATTTTTGCTTTTTATTTTTTGAGTTTAGTGATAGTGCATCTTCATTCTCATTTTTATTGTTTTTGGTGTTAGTGAAAGATGTTATAATTTGTTTAATCAAAATTTGCATCTTAAGAGCCAATTACGGGTATTTATTTCTACTCTAAAATGTTAAATCATTCTTTAAATATTTATATTTGATATTTATGTGTGATAATTTGGATAATATTTGATGCAAATAGTATTTGTTTGCAAGTTAAGTACATAACATAAGCAATAGATTTGTTGCATTCATCAACACTAATGCTTTTAGCGCTAGTGCTGACGAAAATATCATAGCAAAGGAATTGAAGGTCAAAATTCATACAAAAATCAAAGTTGAAAATAGAAAAAGAGTATCAGAGATCAAGTTTAAGATGATTATGATGTGAGATACATGTTTCATGCTCATCAATAATTTTAGAATGTTAGTATAATTGAGTTATATGCTGACCTAGAAGATATTCATGATGATGGTGGACCTTCATATATCGTTACTTCATGAAATGTGTTACTTCATGAAATGTACTCACACAAATATCATACCCATTTGATAATCTTGAATGTTAATCTTCTCTACATACATTGTTATCAATGAATAATTTCTATAAATTGTTTCATTACTCATTTGTGTCACTAACAGTTCCTAACACCAGATATGATGAGCCATTTAATGCCATGATGACAAACTCTTTAATTAAAGGTGTTAAAATGGAAGGTGGTGGACCAAGTTTATTTAGTGTTGATCTTGATCTATCATCTGAAACCCACAGTAAAAATATTATTAACTTTAGTGAGCTCGAAAAGGGGCTTAATTTGATGATAATGATGACAACAATAATTTTAACCCAGATGTCATTGTTGATATAAATGTTTCCTATTTGTCATCCAATGGCAGAGCTAGTGGTTTTCTTCATCAGTACGAGCCTATATCCCATATACGCACATTTGATCTGGACATAATGCATGTGGCCGAATTTATAAGATATGCTTATACATTAGGTATGTTGGCAAACTGTAACCCATCTAACATTGATCTTTATATTAGGATGCAACTAAAAAGGAAAAAGGCCATTCTCTTAGCTACAAAGTACTATAGCATCAAAAATTCTATTCTGTATAGAGTAGTAGGATCTACGCCAAACCAATATCATGTAAGTGTGTAATCTATGGGTAGAAGTGCAATCGAAGCATAAGAGCAACATAGTTGAAAAAAAAACAAGTATGGAAAATTAGACAATATAATGGGCCTCATACTTTTGTATTTGGAAGAATTTCACAAGATCATTTGAAATTAGATTCTAACACGATATTTTCATGATTTTATCATTTGCTGAAGCAAGTTTGGCAATTACCATTTCAACTTTAGTTGTCAAGACATGAAACAGGTATGGATACATGATCTTTTATAAGAAAGCATGGAGAGCAAAGTAAAAGGCAATTATTTGAGTGTTTGGCTATTAGGATAAATCATACAATTATCTATCGATATGGTTAAATGCAATATAACATTTTATTCCTAGCATAATTGTTGAGTTGCAAACCATACCTGCACACAACAGTCCTAAAATGGTGTAAGGTAAGTGTTTGTTCCATCAACTTTTTTGCACCTTCAAGTCTTGCATTGAAGGCTTTCCCTTTTGTAAACCTATTAAGTTATGGATAGTACACTATTATATAGAAAATAGAAAGGAACATTGTTGTTAGCTATTGTGTAAGATGGCAATTGAAATGCAATAACAATTGTCTTTGACAATACAACCTAGCATATGCTTGATTTCTATCGGACATGAATTTATCACAGTTATGACCCGGCGCTTACATAGTGCATGGAATCCTCCAAATGCATATTTGGTGTATTGCATTTGACATACTGTGGCTAATTTCATAAAAAAGGTTTAACAATAGAGACTTACATTGACAAGTTGTTAACATAAGTATGAAATCACATGTCATGGTTTCTTTATCTCTGAGAATCATTTAGGTTTTATGTGAAGTATGAAGCACAACTTTATTTTTGTTTTAGTAGCATACAAGTTGAAGCAACCCCATTTTCGTTGTTCTATCAAAATCTTTATGAGGAGAATGCAACAGTAACTGAATAGATTGATGTAATGCCAAAAAAGAAGTAGGCTCAATCATCTGATGAAGGAAGACGTTATAGCTACTGATAACCAACTTGGCTAAATGTATCAATTTAGAGTAAAAAGAATGCGTCATTCTTCCACTAACTACTTTGGAGCAAGCAACATATTCCAGGTTGGCAAAATATTTTGTTGAGTTGGGAACAAGCAGTTGGCAATGATAGTGGCAAGCCATACATACTATGAAATAGTCATATATGCCATATAAGAAATAGAAAGAAAGCTAACTCCCATATTATTCATGGGTTTATGTGAGCAAATCAATCTTTTCTTGTTGAAGACTTAGAAGACCCATGAAAGAGAGTTCTCGCTTTGAACTACAAAGTTTTACTAACATGTGGTGTGACTGTAGGTAGTTTCATGCACAAAGGTTCCCATATTCATATGTTGTTGCTGCTTTATTAAAATGAGTTTCAACCTGTCGAAAATGAAGGTTGTTGGCTAGAATATAATGGTCCAGAATTGTGTCTTAATCTAGAAATGCAGAGAGCTCTAAAAGGTCAACCAAAATCACCTTATATTCATAATGAGATGGACCTCAAGAAGAGAAGCCTATTAAAGCATTATGGATTTACATAGGAATTAAAGTCATGCCCATAAGAATGTCCTTTTTAATCTAGCATATCATGGGGAGAGCTCGTATAAATGATAATACTAGTAAATATTTTGGGCATCTATAAAATTTATCAGTTTTTATTGATGATGAATGTCATTTTTTTAATGAAATGCAAGTCCATTTTTATTTATCATAATGTAAGTGAAGCAACATGAATTTATACAAAATCTTATAATGAACATAAGCAACATAATATAAATAATAAAAAATAAATTATTATAGAAAATTATATCTTTCGGTGTAATTGTATAATGTATTCATTAAAAAGTAATACATTTATAACACTAATACATAAGATTTACACATGCTTATCTATCTGATGGGGTCCTATCATGTGGTATTAAATAATCATGCAGAGCTGTCTTATTACATATGGTAATATTCATCGTTCAACATCTTCAATTTCACTGTTGCTGTCAATGCTTCTTCTTGAGTGGCTTTTTCCTGATTACCTTCGTCTGTAATATCTGAAAATGGAAATCCATTTACAGACATATGCATATTTTCTATATCAAGAAATGGTAACCCATTGCTGGAGAAGCTAGCACTTATTACACTAAAAATAGGATAGGTATTGGTACCACCAAAGGTTGAAGTTGGATGCCAAACTGATGCATGGTAGACAGATATGCTGAAGTAGAGTCTATTTCAAGAAGTTAACATTTAACCTACTTGTTGGTGGCCTTAGTTGATAACGCCTATTGTCATTATCATCCCTAATGTAATTGTAGGACTATTAATGACTGGATGATAATCTAAGATCACATCTTAGTTTAAGATGGCAAAATGATATCTTAAGTGCACTAACATTGTCAACATGTGTTAAAATAGGTTGACTTATCCTCAAACTAGCTCTATGCCATCAACTATGTCTATGAAGCTCAATTTCTTCTATAAGAAGGTATGGATTTGAAGTCTATAGAGAAAATGACCTACTTTTAGCATTTTGAAGTCTCGTTGATGGATAAATAAAATGTCAGCTTTAATACATAAACCATCTAATGTATTCATATGATGGTGTGAAATTATTATTTAGAATATTAAAACCTTGAGGAATTCAATTGGAATGATTTCTTCAAAACCATATTCATTTTTATGCCTAAAGGGCCAATGTTCCTTATTTTGACTATAGATGTCAATTCTGTGAACATCGTCAAGGTTCACTAGTGTTTGGGAGATTGGTTGTTACATCCCAACTAGCGTAAGACCTGATCTGTTTAGTGCCATTCCATAATTGTAAAGCATATCAATGCTTTATTTGCACTCTAGATGTGGCTATGTCTGTAAGCTTTCATTGGGAAGCATGCCATAATTTCATTAGAACAATATGGCATCTATAGAAATTGCAAAAATAGACAGAAATTATTATTGAACAATATGGCATCCATCATCTTAGATACGCAGGTACTTAACTTTAACTATTAAAATATTTACTTGATTATATCTAATGTGATCTAGTCATCCTTTGATATTTTCGACTTAGTAGTAGTAAAAGTGAAATCTTTTTTATTGCACCATCTATTCAATGTTGCAACATGGTCAGGATACTAATCCTGAATGCATTGGACTTAAAAGGAGGGTGTATTTCTCGTTCCTATATATATCTATATTATTTTTTTACTTTTGGGTGCCATATATTATTTTTTTAATTTCGGGCTCTGAGTCATCGAGATGAATTGCTTACTCGACTTAACTCTAAATGGTCATTGTGAAGTGACCATTTATCTTAGAGTCGCCATCGATCTATTTGGGCTAGGTGAGATTGGCCACCTACTAAAGTTCGTATTTAAGGGTTTACCCTTAAAAACAAACTCTGAGGTCCATGACAATACCAGAGATTGCGTGAAAGGGTTTGGGAGTTGATTACAATCACAGATAAGGACTGACCCCTCTCATGATGCCAGATAATTGTTACCTTACTTACTACATATTAACTTAAAATTTGATTTTTATTTGGTTTCAATATCCAGTATTTATTGTAATTCCAATATCTCAAAATTTTCTCAAATCCAAATTATTATTCCATTTGAAAAAAATTAGTTTTTTAATATTTTTAAAGTTAAAATATTTTTTGTGCCCCACCATAAAACCAGAATAATATGAAATGTCAAAATATCTTCCATACCCCGTCGGATGAATGAAGGAATAAAAAAAGTTTTATTATTTTTTACAAAATTCAAAAATCCTAATTTTACTCATTAAAAAGGATATCTTGTTATTGAAACAATCCAGAAAACCCCTTCCATATGCTAAAAGACATTTTATGTACCATTTCAATATCAGAGACATTGTCTTGATTTTTAAAAATTACAATTCATAAAAAAATAATAAAAAAACTTTATTTTAAGACTTAGTTTCGATAAAACATATGAAACTAGACCCTAAAGATTCAAACTTGGTCAAATAGACTAAAATGTCCTTTAAAGTGCACCTTCAACATGAAAGTATCACAGCGACCTTAAAGGGGTTCTTTCTAAAGTAAATTACTAAAATATCCCTAAAGTATATATTCAACATGAAAGTACTCAGTAACCCTAAAAGACTTGATAATATTGTAAAAAAATAAACCTATCCCTAATGTATACCTTCGACATGAAAATATCTCGATGATCACATAGGACTTGATTTTAAGGTAAATTACTAAAATGTCCCTAAGGAATACCTTCAATATTACAGTATCCCGATAATCCTAAAAGATGCGATGATATCATAAAAAAATAAACCTATCCTAATGCACATCTTCGAGATGAAATCATCCCAGTGATCACATAGGATTTGGTTCTACTATAAATTACTAAAATGTCCTTAAGGTCTACTATTATCATGAAAGCATCTCGGTAACGTAAAGGACTCGATAACTTCATAAAAGGACAAATTTATCCTATTGTGCACCTTTTACATGAAAGTATCCCAATGATCATAAAAGACTTGACTATGAGATAAATTATTAAAATACCCTTAAGTTGTACTTTTGACATGAAAGTATGTTGATACCTTAAAAAACTGATAATGATATGAATGACAATTTTACCTTAAATGGTAGATTTGACATCAAATATGACCTAAAATGCAAAAATTAGTAATAGGCCCCTAAATTTTTTAAAATTACATTTTAGCCCCAAAATAGCTAAAAAATGCTAGAAATATTCTTAAATGACCAAAATACCTTAAATGGGCAACTTGATGTGAAAAATAACCTTTTTAACCCTAATAAGCAAGGTTTTACTAAGTGGACTCTAAACTTTTCTAACTTTTCAGTTTAATCCCTAAATGAAGTAAAATGCATAATCAAACATCAAATATATCAAAATCAACGTGTAAAACATACAAAAAATTACGAGGACCATTTGGCCAAGTACCTTTGACCTTAGAACAATTTTTTTCAAGTTTTGAAAATAACCCTTAAACTTTTTAAAATTGTAAAAAAAAACCTTTAAAAGGTTAACAGTGCATGAAACACACTTAAACATTTAAAAATGCATGAAAACTCCCTTAAGGATCTCACAACACATTCATCCAAGCTTGAATGGCCTTAGAAAAAATTTTACGATTTAGTCCCTATATTTTCCATAGTTACTAAATGGCCTAAAAAATAAAAAACTTCACAAAATAACCATAAAATGTTAAGCTAAGCTTGGAAACACCTTTCCAAGGCCTTTAAAAATTTTGATAAATTATTTTTAGACCTCATAATTTTTAAACTTTGCAAATATTCATAAATGTTATGAAAACAAGAATTAAAAATTCTCCAAAGGCCATTAACATATTCGACCATCACTAATAACCAAGAAAAAATTTCTTCTACCTTGGCCACATGAATAATCAACATATATCCTAATTTTTACCAAGCTCACATCATCATCAACTGTAGGAAATTATGAAATATGGACATATGAACATAATTGATCAACAATTAATAATTAAAATATTGAGGAAAATAGCATGAAATTATGTACGTACTAAGGTAACATCAATTTCTCACCAAAATATATTTTCTTGATGAAATCAAATTATTGTCAAGAAAAATCAAATATAATAATTAAATAAAAAAATTGATCATGGCCTTCATACTTGGCCTTTCAATATGGATCAAATCCATGAGGACAAGTAGTCACTAGGCTTACTAAAAGGAAGAAATATAGATGATATGAACAAAATCAAAATTTTTCTAAGTAAATCTACCTTTAAAGTGTAGAAATTTGGGAAAAAAAACTTGAAATTGGAGAAGCAAATAGCCAATTTCATATCAAAAGACATTAGCTGACAAATGAACTATCCTCCCCCTATTTATAAAAAGAGGATTCAACCAAAAGAGGTAAAAAAACTCCTTTGGCAGAAATTCCTTCTTATTTTTCTTTAAATAATTTTAATTTTATCACTTTATGGATATTCATTTTCAAGATAAATATTATTTAATTCTTTTTTTCATTTTGTCATACTCATCATATATAAGTCATAAGGCTATGCATAGCCTACATCACTCACCAGGGTGAGTTATCATGATAAAGATTATCTAATTGCATAATTAAAATTAAAGGAAATTAGTTAGGAAAAATTTCAATCCCAACTAAATTAATTTTCATCCAATTCCAAAATTGAAATAAATGAAATTAAAATTTTGAAAATGAACAAATAAATAAAATTATATTTTAAAAGAATCTTAATTGGAAATTCCAAACTTATAAAAATTTATGAGAAAAATCCTTATGAAAGAAAATTGGTATTTAATAAAAATGAATTGGAATTTCAAAAAGCTACATCCAAACCATTTTATTGAAATTTGTTAAAATATTTAATAATCTAAACTTTAAAAAATTTTACAGATAAAAAGTTCATATTTTCGAGATGAGAAAAAATCTAACTATACTTTCAAATTTATAAAAATAAATTAAATTCAACACATTATTCAAAATATTAATCTATAAAAATAATAAACATGAAATCTTGAAGTTCGGAACAAATTTTATCAAAAAAATTTTGCGAACATGATACTCATGGCAATGTGAAAAACTCAAACTTAATAAATAAATTCAATAACTTAACACCTTGTGGTATAAAATGCTTTTTCTTGAATTTTTTTTTATTTTTTTGGTGGGTGTAGACATAAATACTATACGGGTACTAGTAAAATATAACTCCCAAAATTTCACAAAAAAAATCTCAAAAAATTCTTTAAAATGGGAATTTAATCATGATGTCATATCTAGAAATGAATTTCAAAATTTCAAAAGAATAAAATTGAAAACATATTTTTTTACCTTAATATTCATCTTTTTTATTTGAAATTTATTTTCTACGGCCCTCGAAATTACAATTTTTCAATCACGTGCACATTTGTCCACTTAATCATGAGCAAATAGGTTTTAAAAACATCCAATCCACTAAGAGGAGGTCGAGCCTCACTAAGGCGAGTATCAAATTTTCAGTCCCAGATATTTTAGGACTGCCAAGGAAAGAGTTTGAAAAAAAAATTAGATGTCTACATTCCAATATATATAAATCTTAATAATTTATATGTAAGTACAAGCTATTACAATATAAATTAAAATTTTAAGTTTATTACCTTAACACAAGAGGTCATATGAGATCTAAACTAACATGCAGTGTAGGAAATAGTAGAGGATACCATGCCCATGATTGCAATAGCATTAAACAGCCACATAGGTCATGGGTCCCTCAAATTGCTACATGATAGAGTTCCCTATATAGGAACCTTAAATAGGTGGAACCCTAACTATAACTTCCAGCTTGACTTAAATCTCACAAAAGTGGAAGATTCATTAAATGAACCCTATTGCTAGATTTATCGGATATTACATCCTTTCAATTAAGCATAAAAATATATGCTCTAGTAGCACATTCTATTTGTCATATAGTTACATCCACAGGGAGAATACTAAATGTTGTTTACTACTAAGTCAATTTGACTACTGAGCCTTTTCTACAGTTATCTGAAGGGATAACACCCAATAAATCTTGGCACACTTTAAGCCATTCAAACAAGCTCTCCTTATTACTTCCTTTACCACCAATTAGTAGTCCCAGTTGAAATGCAACATCCTCTAGGATGATCGTGCATTCACCACATGTAAAATGAAATGTGTGCATCTCAAGTGTCCATCATTAGATCAGTGTAATTATTAGTCTGAGCTCATATGATATCATCAAGCTAAGGCTGCATCATAAAATTCATATATCCTTAAATAGTTTACAATAAAATGATGCAGTTCTTCAAAAGAAATTCTTTGCCACAGTAACTCATAGTAAGTATCCTATTAAAAAGTCATTAATTTATTAGTTATAAAATTTATAATTAATAATGTTTTAAATATATGATTAACAAAATTTTTTTTAGTATCTTGGATAATACCTTTGATGATGTATGATCTTCTTGTAGTTTCAATAGCAATGATGATGTGGCTGAAGCCATTTAATTAATCGAAAATTTTCCTATAACAAGAATTTTCATTTCAATTCATCATTAACTAATTATTAAACAATATTTAAACTAAATTTATGAAACAAAATCATTACAAATTTATATAAATTACTAAATACATAGTCTTCAATAAATAATAACTTAATTATAACAAAAATAAATTTAATCATTACTAAGTAATTTATATTTCCATTTAGAATAATAGTCATCTAATACTTTAACAAAAATAAACTAATGAAATCAAACTAAATTGCATGATATTTAAATAAACTATCCCAAAAATCAAACTGCATTACAGATTAAATTACATGATAATAATAAAAATATCATAAATTACAAAGTTAGTTATATTTCAATCTTTAAACCAATTTAAACTTCCACAAATAAAAATAAGTCATACCTTAAAAAAATTTAAACAGTTTATTCATTTCAAACTGAAATTCAACTTTTTTCCTCGCAATTATGATTTTTTTTTAAATAATTTAATTACAACAAAAATAAATTTAATCAATACTAAATAATTTATATTTTCATTTAAATAACAATTACCTAATATTTCAACAAAAAATAAACTAATAAAATCAAACTAAATTACATAATATATAACTAAAATATCCTAAAAATTAAAATTAAATTTCAAAATAAATTACATAATAATAATAAATATAATAACAAAATCATAATTTACAAAGTTAATTATGTTTTAATCTTTCAAACAAATCTAAACTTCCACGAATAGAATAAACCTTAAAAAAATTTAATCGATTTAATCGCTTCAAACTAAAATTCAACTTCTTTTCCTCGTAGTCATAACCTCAACAAAAAAAAGGTTAATTATAACAAAAATAAATTTAATTATTGCTAAATATTTATAATTTCATTTAAAATAATAATTAATAATATTTCAACAAAAAAAATACACTAATGATATCAAACTAAACTACATCATATTAAAATTAAAAAAATCCCAAAAATCAAAATAATCTTACAAATAAAAATAAATCATGCCTAAAAAAATTTAAACATATATAGTCACACTCAAAAACAAATTTAAAATTCTAAAAATCATAATAAATCAGATCTTAAAAATTTTAAACTCATATAATTATAGTCAAAAAACAAATTTAAACTTCTGAAAATAAAAATAAATCATACCATAAAAATTGAACTCCTATAATCCTTTCAAACTATAATTTAAAGATACTTAAAACAAATAAATTTTAACTCCTCTATTATGCTAAGAAGATGGAAGAAGAATAGCTCCTTCTCCCTTTGATAAGGGGGAGGGTTCATGGGTTGGCTTTCTCTTAATTATTTTCTACCCTTTGGGAAGAGAAAATGTAGTAGGGCTTATGAGTCCTACCATATTATGGTAGGGCACGAGCCTACCATTCATTTATTTATTTTCATTACATTAGATGGGAAGAGGGTTATTCGTCGTTATAAGATAAAAAAATGCAATTCGTTTTAGATTTGTAAATTCTAATTTGAATCGAAGAACTTGATCAACTTAGTCAAACTCAAATTCGACCTAACCCGATTTGACCAGAAAAGCCTATAACTTGAAACTGACCAATTCAAACTTAAAAATAACTTAAACCCTAAATAACTTGAATCTAAAATCCAAAATTGGCCTAAACCAAAATAACCCAAGCTTGAAATAATTCAAACCTAAATTGACTTGAATAATTAACCCGAAATGACCTAAACAAAAAATAAGCAAACTTAATAAATTCAAGTGTTAAACTTAATTAATCCAAAACCGATTAACCCTTGTGTTAAACTTGATTGAGCCAAACTTCAAATAACCCGAATTTAGAATGAGTTGAACTTGATTAACCCAAATGTTAAACTAAATTGTTCTAAACCCAAATAATCCAAAATTAAAATGATCCGAACTTGAAACCAAAGTGACTTGAAACCGAAAATGACCTACAAATTTTAAAAACTGAAATGATTTAGTCTGAATTAACCTGATTCAAAATCAACTTAACCTGCTCATTTAGGCCTAATCAAGTTTAGAAATCACTCATTCACCATTCAATTACTTAACTGAATTGAGTGTAGACACCTAATTTCATCTGTGCTTTTTTTCTAGTAGTCTCAATTATTCGAGACCAAAAATATGGCTGTTGCCTTAATAGAGGTTCATCTCTGTCAAGTAATTTACATAATTTTATAATTTATTTTAACACACATAAATGGCCGTATTAGCACATGACAGAAAAAGTACCATTTAAAGATTGATCTTAGATAAAAGGATAAATATTTAATGAAAAATCAATTTTAAATATTTTTTTATCAAATTTTGAAAATCATTCCTGCAAATGATATCACAGTCAAATTTTTCAGTTATATGAATTTTTGAGATTTTTTTGTAGAACTTAAAAAATTGATCATCGTATATTTTTACCGACATGGTATAGTATTTATGCTAATATGCATTCCAAAAAAAATAAAAAATATTCAAGAAAAAATACGTATTGGCATTTTCTACCATGAGGTGTCAAATTATCAATTTTGTTAATTAATTTTGAATTTTCACAATATACCAAGTATTATGCTCGTGAAATTTTTCTCGGTTAAATTTATTTCAGATTTTAGAATTTTACCTTTTTCATTTTTAAAATTAATATATTGAATAATATGTTGTATTTAACTGATTTTAAAAGTTTTAATGTATTCTATTCAAAATTTTCTTGATTACAAAATACGATCATTCCTTTATCTATAAAATTTTCGATGAGATTCTTCTAAGTTTAAATTTTTTTAAATTCATCAAATACTTTTGTTAAATACCTATTAATTCAGTTTTTAAAATTCTATTTTATTTTATGAGTTATTAAATTTTTTCAAATAACAATTTTCTTCTATAAGGATTTTTCTCATAAACTTTTGCGAGTTTGAAATTTTTAGTTGTTTTTCTTCACACTTAAAATTTTTCAATTATTTATAAAACTTCTTTTTAGAATTCAACCTTTGGGATTCTCTTACTTTCACCTATTTTATCTATTTTTATTTTAATTCATGCATGAATATTCCAAATAGTATGTAATGCATGGAATTTTCCACTATATTTATTATGGAAATTAAATTTTGACATATGAGATTTTAGAACACTCATGATTTTTAATCTTGATTCCTCTAGTTTTTTTCTTCTAGATTTCTCATCCAATTTTTTTTTTTCAAATTCTATTATCACAGAATAATTTCTTCAATTCAATTTTTCTTTGTAGTTTCTTAATTAGAATTTTACATGGTTAAATTCTTAATTGAATTTCATCATATCTAAGTCTTAATTCAATTTTCATTCGTTACACTTTATTCTTTTTGAACAAATTCTCTCATGTGAATTTTAATTAGGATTCCATAAGTGTATTTTTTATTACTTTTTTTAAATGAAGTTTTGGAAATAGAGTTTTTTTTCTTTCTTTCTCATGGATATTTCATTTAATTCTTTTAGAATAGCTATAAAATATTTTAATTTGATTGTCACTTACTTTAATTATGTGAATTTTGAAATTTAAATGTAGAATTTTCAAACTCCAATTTTGAATGGGAATTCTTCTAATTAGCTGTCATGTAGTAATTTTTCATCTAAGAAAAATCCATGTGGCATATCCAACCTTTTTTTAACCAATCAAAATTATGGTGGAATTTTCCAACACATTACCGACCATTAGATCAATTTTTGACTAAGTCAAATGTGTTGATAGCCATTGGATCAAATTTTATTTATTTTTAACTAATAAACTATATATGTACATGTGGCATTTTTCTTCCAATTTTCACTTACCAATTTTTTTCTAGCCAATCAAAATTAAGGTTGAATTTGTCAACATCTTCCTATCTATTGGATTGATTTTTAACTAGTAAAACTAATCTATCGTCATTAGATAAAATTTTGTCTTTTTATGTGTAGAGATTTTTTTTAATCAAAATAAAAATCAAATAAAAATAAAATCTAAGTTTGTCAATCAAGGGGGAACAAGGTTAGTAAGATTTATGACATCAAGCATGGAGGATATGACATGAATTAATGAAATTTCATCAAATTGGCAAAAACAAAAAAGAAAAAAAAAAGAATGGCTATTTTGGTGGCCATATGGATGCCACTTTCATGAAAAGGGGTTAACAGTTCTTATTTGGAGAAAGGTTTATTTCTTTTAGTTTTCTTTTTAAGATCAATTCCATTTTCACTATTTTAATTCCATGTGCTCCTCTTTAGAAGGCAGCTCAATAATCCCTATTTATTAAGGTGATTAAGCTTAAGTCGTAGTACGATTTATGCCTTAAAGGCTAAGTTTGGAGCCATGACCTTATTTCCTTGATTTTTGTTAAATTTCATTAAAACTTTTTTTAAAAAGGTTAAATGCTTTAAATCATGTTCATATGTGTTAAAATAAATTTTGATGTTGATGGATTTCATGGACCATATATGGTTGTATTTAGTATGTTTTATTTTTTATTTTTATATCTAGTTTATGATTTGTCTTAAATATTGACACTTTGAGAATGTCTGTTGTGTGTTGAGCTTGTAAGTACTCTAGGATGAAATTAACATGCATTTAGGTCTAGTTTCATGAAAAGTTAAAATTTTAAAGGTTGCATTGTGAATAACCAAAATTTTAAGGTTAAAAATGTAATTTTTCCTTTAATTTTTAAGCCTTTTAAGGGTTGTTTTAGTTCACGACAGCACTTGCAAGGGTTGTTTCATAATTTTTTCAATTTTTTCAATTTTTTAATCCATTTTGGGGGTATTCCCTAGATTGTTTGAAACTTATAGGGGTCAAAAACATAATTTTTATTTTTTAGGCCATTTAGGGGTATTTCTTGGCTTGGTCAAACTTTTAAGGACCATTTTATAATTTTTCAAAATTTTCTAAAATTATTTAGATATATCTACATGCTTAAGTCAATTAGGTAGTCGCTAGAAAATAGACATTTTCAAATTTTAAGCATTTTAGGGACATTTAATAATTTTAAAAACACTTAGGGAATATCATATATTTTTTAGGCCATGGGTGCTTGGCCGAATGGTCCTAGAGCCCTTAGGTGAATTTTTCATGTGTTTTGGATGCATTTTAACATGTATTTTGCATTTTAAATCATTTAGGGACCACTTTGCAAGTTTAGAGAAGTTTAAAGACCGTTAGGAAAATCTAGCATTTTAGGTCAAAATGGTTATTTCTAGCATGAAATCATTCACTTAGAGTATTTTGAAATATTTTTAGCATTCCATTGGTCCTTTGGGTGGGTTCTAAAAATATTAAAACTTTTCATATTCTTTTAATTCTTTATTAGGGTATGAAGTATAATTTTTGAAAATTCAGGGATTTAATGGCATTTTTGCATTTTAGCTTACTTTAAAATCTAAATTACCTCTTTAGGGTATTTTAGGCAAAAAAAAAACATTTTTATCATTTTTAGTCAATTTAAGACTAATATTTAATTTCGAGAAATTAGGGACCCATTAACAATTTTTGTACTTTAGGTCATATTTGTCATCTAAATTACCCATTTAGAGTAAAAATCATCATTACTTGTCTTTTCATATCCTTTAGGGTTGTCGAGATACTTTCACGTTGAAATTACACCTTAAAGGCATTTTGATAATTTCTCGAGAATTGAATCCAAGGTAGTCATTGAGATGTTTTCATGCCAAAGTTGTACATTTACAATAGGTTCACCTTTCTATGATTGTTTTTATGTCCATTAAGGTTATCGAGATGCTTTAACATCTAAGGTACATCGCAGGGTCATTTTGGTAATTTCATTAAAATTGAGTCTTTGGTTGTCATCGGGATGCTTTTTATCCAAAGATGTGCATTTAGGATAGTTTCACCTTTTTATGCTCATTTTCAAGTCTTTTAGGGTTACCAAGATACTTTTATGTTAAAGGTACACTATAGGGGTATTTTGGTAATTTCATTAGAATCCAGCCCTAGGCAGTCATCGGGATGCTTTTATGCCAAAGATGTACATTTAGGATAGGTTCACCTTTTTTTGATCATTTTCAACTCTTTTAGGCTTATCGAGATACTTTCACGTCAAAGATATACCTCAGAGACATTTTGATTTTTTTAGAATCGAGTCGTAGGTAGTCATTGGGATGCTTTTAGTCAAAGGTATACATTTATGAGAGGTTCACCCTTTAATGATTATTTTCGTGTCCCTTAGGGTTACAAGGATACTTTCACATCGAAGGTATAGTATAAAGGCATTTTAGTAATTTTATATTAGAACAAAGTCTTATGTGATTACTAAGATATTTTCACGTCAAAGGTACACATTAGGAATAGGTTCATCATTTTAGATTGTTATCGGGTCTTAGGATGTTTTATAAGTATTTTTAATAAAATACAAAATTTTTTTTGAGAAAATTAAGACAATATCTCTAAGTTAAAATAAGACGTGGAATTTATCCCAAAATATGAAAGGGGTTCTATGGATAATCTTAATAATGAGATATCCTTTCAAAGTGGAAATTGAGATTCTTTTAAATTTCAAAAAAATAAAAACTTTTATATTCATCCTACCTTCTAGTGAGGTGTAAAATATATTTTAAATTTTAAAACCTTTTGTGTTCCTCTAGTTTTCTGGTGCGATAAAAAAGAGGATGATAAAAACTTTCATATTCCACTGGTTCTCCGATGGGATATGTAAGAGATTTTGATTTTTTAAAAATACCAAAAACCCAATTTTCTCAATTCAGAATAATAACTTGGTTTCATAAAATATTATTTCAGAAATTACAATTAAATTCTGTATATTGAAACTAGATAAAAATCAAAATTTAGGTTAACACATGATTAATAAATATCGATTTTCGGACAGCATGAAAAGGTCGATCCTTACCTGGGATTATAATCGACTCCCAAACCCTTTATATATAATCTCTGGTATGATTATAGACCTAAGAGTTTATTTTCTAGAGTTTTGTAACCCTCGAAGTACAAACTCTGATAAGTGACCAATCTCACCTAACCCAAATTGATTGGTAGTGACTCCAAATAAATAGTTGTTTCATAATAACTATTTAAAGTTAAATCTAGTGAGCAATTCATCTCAACCACCTAGTCCCCAGAGATGAGAAAATATCAGTGATAATATGACCTATAGAATTAAGAGAATATAGAATAAAGATATATCAGAAGTATAGGAACAAGGGCCATTTAAGTCGAGCTTGGTTAGGATTCATATCTAGGCCATGTTGCGATAGCTTGGCAACTCCACTGGGGATAGGTTAGAGAGTCAGGCCTTGAATTAATTACATGTTAACTAAATTTTGATTAATTCGGTTTCAAACAATATTTTAACTATAATTCTTGATATTTTCAAAATAGAATTTTTTTATTGAATTTTTAACTTATAAATTTTGGTATATATTGTTCATATTTTTCATTAACCCTTTTGTTTTCTTTGCAACATTATTTCTAAGGGAAATTTAATATAGGAGTTGTTATTATCTATGAAAATGTGACCATAAAAGTTAAGTTGTTCCCTTGCATACACTGCACACATTCGTATGCATTAGATTCTCTTCCATGGTATATGGAAGGCGCGTAGGTACTTAATATTTTAGGAAAGGATGAAGTAGCTTTGCCGTTTGAGGTGTTAGCCTCTGTTTGGTCCAGTAAAAAGCTTGCCAGGTATAAATACTATGCTTGCCCGAGGTGTTAGCCACGTTATGGGCATGGAAGATACTCCGAATCAAATTGAACCCTTTCAACATAAGCTCGCGATGGGTAAGGATTAGGGTACCTTGTAAGTTTTTTCTGGACTTAAGGAGTAATTCGAGAACCTGTTTAGATGATTAACCCAAACTTCATGTAATGAACCATAGGGGACTCACCTAGTTGGAGCGATACCTGGTTCTAAAAGGCACCAAATTGGGTACACATGGGGAAACACTTCTAACCCTTTACTCTCATAATTTGATTTTCTTTAAATAATAAGTGCATTTTGCATTATTATGATATATTTTACTTTCATTAATTTGTTATATTACAAAGGAGTTTTCTTAATTCTTGGCATCACATTTATTTATAACCCATGGAAACTTATAAATTTATTCATGCATCTACAAAGTTCACATTCTTATATGTTCATGCATTCATAATTTTTGTAATATACTAATCCATCTTATTTATTGTATTTCAAGGATCAAGACATAAGTGATACTTTAGAGCGAAGGGTTAACACATTAGAGTTCGTCCAAGAAGAGTTAAACCATGAAGTTCGTGGAATGGAAAATCTGCTTAATAGACTGATAAAAATGGTTAAGGTTTTACATGAAAGAAAAAGATCGTGTATTGGAAGTATTAGAATGCAAAGAAAATGAAATGATTGCAAAGATAACTTTTTTGGGCTACTTATTGGATTTTGTAAATATAACGTTAAAAAATGAATGATTATGGTTTACGAAAATCCCTTAAAAGCACTAAGATAGTTAGGAAAATATAATATTTGCAAGAGCAATTATTTTTGTTGCTTTGCTTTTGAATCTTGTAAAATCAATGGATAAGTTAGAGAATTTTGGTTAATCGAACAATG
Organism: Adansonia grandidieri; assembly: GCA_038382065.1. Lineage (NCBI taxonomy): Eukaryota > Viridiplantae > Streptophyta > Magnoliopsida > Malvales > Malvaceae > Adansonia > Adansonia grandidieri. Next base: position 9,289,282 of record JBBYHK010000014.1, on the reverse strand, counting down.
CTGTTGAATCATGACTAGAGTTCCTCGGATTCCTGCTTCTATAATAATCTCTATCTTTGATACTTAGCCAATTGTCTGACATCCAGTCTATTTCATTAAATGCCTCCCCATTTACCCATTTATTCATTCACTCATTCATATATTCGTTCATTCATACATTATTTTTTCCATTCATTGACATACATACATAGATGATAATGAAGATTAATGTTAATAAGATACATGCACATTCATGCAAATTGATTTAAGTTCTTTTTCCCATTTTCAAGGTGGAATAACACAAATCACTAAATGAAAGATACCATACAATAAGAAAAAATAAAAGCACAAATTAAAAGAGTGATGGAACTACTCAGGACAAAGGATCCAATTCTCTAGTAGCCAAAGGGTATTACCAACACTTCTGTTGCAGCATCTGGAGAAGTACAAGCCAAAAGACTGCCAACCAATGTCCAAGATGCACACAATGAGTCCACAACATATACAACCAATAAGCATTTAAAACATGCCTGTTCACACTTTGGCACTAGCCATCCACATAAATATTGATGCACCCTCACAAAGCGTAGATACAAAAATTATTGCAAAAAAAGAATTAGCTGTCCCTAACTTTAACAAGAAAGAAAGGTCTATGCAAAAGCAAAGCTGAGAGTAAAGAAATTTACAAATAGTCCCACATCATACTAACACTTTTTCCACGGATCTAGAGGAGTGCAATCTGAAAGGTAACCACCTTAAGGTACTCAGCATGTGAGTGCTAGACTCATAATACATATTTATGCTAACCGTAAAGCTCACTAAGGGGCAATGTGTAGCATATGTGGGGACAAAAAAGTGATCCACAATCGATGGAAGCTAGTATTATAGAAAATCGAGAAAACAAGGAAATTCATTCAGACTGCATCCTGACCCCAACTTTTATCATTCAACTGTCTCAGTTGAATCATCCTCATATCCTGCGACCCTTTACGCGAACCTTTTCAACCCAAAATTCTAAAAAATCAAAGGGATTGGGGAAGCAGTTTAGGAGGAAGAAAAGAAAAAAAGATAAAAGTGAACCATGCCTCACCAATTTTCTACACCGAGCTCTTTCCTTTGCTGTGCAAAATCAGATGGTCTTTTGCTACCTCTAAAGCTAAAAAAGCCTCCCTACTCAGAGTAGTACAATTCGAGCACCAGGATGCAACATTTTTTGTCGAAGAATCTCATTAAACATGCATAATGTTCAATGTAAAGATAATTTAGAGTATGTAGCATAGTTGGCAAGGGATCACAGGTTGCTATAAATCTGACTTAAATTGCTTGGATGATTCTTTGCTATGCAATAAACATTTGGATTCATCCTCTTTGCTAAAGAATCCAGTAAAGAATCAAGTCTTATGTAATAACTGTGCTTAAAGTGCAATTGAGGTGACATGAAATAACAAAACATCTTGTGGAATTCTCCAGTTTGAAAAATTAGAGTTGGATACACCTTTTAATGTTCTTTTAGCTAATCTATAGTTCGGCCTCTAAAGATGCTAATCTAGCAAAGTTTGAAATTGGTGGATGCTTATCAAAGACCATTAGTTTGAAAACCATTGACCTTATGGTAGTATGCCAATCAGGGGCAATTCCTACCTTAACTTTAAAACTTTATACATTTTTTAGGAATCTATGAATTTTTAAATAATTTTGGATTGTGAGTATTGTGCATCCTATCATAGAATATGAACTTTGTTAATAATGATTCCAATATCCAGAATAATGAGCACTTTTTGAAAAATCTTTCTTTGATAAGTGATAACCATTAGATCGAACTCTTTCAAAGACAAAATAAGAAAAAAAATCTTCCATTCCATTGATATGATTATCCTAGACTTTCAACTACAAACTTTTCATAACCATAAATTTTTGCACCAAATATTCCTTTATGAATTCTTGAAGTCAAAAAAATAAGTTATGCTCCTAAAAGATTTAGATACTGATAATTCGATATCTGTTGAAATAATGATTGTAATTATAAGATCTCCTTCATTTGGATAACCTTTTATCATAATTTATATGACACTCTTCCAAATCCTTGATTCAGAAAGAATGAGAGTAAACAAGAGCCAAGAATCTCCTTTTTCCTTTGAACAAAACCCTTTCGGTCTAATGCTTGGTACATGAGATATGAAATCTGAGATGTTTTCCATGTCAATCTGATTTTCTTTCCTAAAGGTTCAACCAAAATCAAAATTCATCGATGGCCATAAAGCTGAAATTGTTGACCGGCATCCATTAAGCTAAAGTTCTTAAAAAAATTGAGTGCAATGTCATGTTAGTAAGATATTCAAGGTGGTTTCAGAAAGAAATTATCATTTTTCCTAGCAAAATGCTTGCCAGTTCAAATGGCTATCTTTGAAATAAAAAAATGGCCATAAAGCTAAAAATGTTGAAGGGCATCCATTAAGCCAAAGCTCTTAAATAGAATTAAGTGCAACGTCATGTTCGTAAAGTTTTCAATATGATTTCAGAAAGAAATTATCATTTTTCTTAGCAAAATGCTTGCCAATTCAAATGGCTATCTTTGAAATGAAAAATGACCTTCTTTCTTTATCCCTTCACAAATATAAAAAATTATGCCTTCTCGGTCTCCTTTGAGCCTGATAATTTATTTTCTTTCTTTGAACCCTAATCAAGGATCACCCTCCACACCTGGGGTAAATGAAGCAAAGTTTCAAGACGAGAAAGAGCAAAATTGTTCTAAAGTTACAAGAAGAACAAGTCAAATGTCGTGAAGTAAATTTTGAAGAAAGAAGAAAGTTTAAATTTAAAGTTTAAATATTCCAAGTGAATAATAAAGCAAATTTCAAGTTCTTTCAGAATGAAGAATGAAAAAAATTTTTCAAGTTCTTTCATAATAAAAAATGAAGAAATATGTGATGAAGAAATAAATAAAGAGAATCAAAGAAAGATAAAGACAGAAAAGATAAAGAAATGAAGATTTGTTCCTCTTGAAAGACAAGCTAGATTCAATTATTTCTGAAGAAAAATGATCATTGATTCAATTATCCTAAAACATTTGATTTAGACCTATTTATCCTTTTCTTTCTAAACCAAGAACCAGGGCCTACATTACATACCTAACAAAGTCTATTTTGATCAAATATAACTATTTAAGCTGTCAGGCCATTCCTAGGAAATTCATTCCAAATTCATCTCTTTGAATGATTTTTAAGTCCTCAATAATATGATGGGGCAAACTTAAAGGCCTTGGAATTGCTCTTAAATCAACAAAAATAGCCACCAATGGGAGATAATCCTTTCACGCTAATTTAGAAATGATCTAAACCCATGAAAATTTCACGACATCAACAAAAGGTTGGGTCAAATGCTCAAACATTGATTCTTTTCAAAATAACCTTTCAAAATTTTTGTGCCCAACCTTGAAAATTGATGCTTACGAAAGACCTTTTAGATTAACTTTTCACGTCGTAAGTATACTTTAGAGGTATTTTGGTAATTTTCTTATAACTAAGTCTTAGGTAGTTTTGGGATTTTTTTTGCCAAAGATGTACATTTAGGATATGTTCACCCTTCGATGATCATTTTTGAGTCCTTTGGAGTTACGGGCATACTTTCATGTTGAAGGTATAGCCCAAGGGCATTTTGGTAATTTGTATTAGAACCAAGTCCTGTGTGATACTAGGATACTTTCATGTCAAATGTACATATTAGGAATAAGTTTGTCATTTTAGATTTTTATAGGGTCTTAGGATGTTCTATAAATATTTTTAATAAAATATAAAATTTTCTTTTTAAAAAATTAAGGCAATGTCTCTAAGTTAAAATAATACGTGAAATTTTTCTCAAAATATGAGAGGGGTTCTACAGATTATCTTAATAATGAGATATCCTTTCAAAGTGGAAATCGAGATTCTTTTAAATTTTGAAAAAATAAAACATTTTGCATACCTCCGGCCTTTTAACGAGGTGCGAAAGATATTTTAAATTTTAAAACTTTTGTGTTCCTCTAGTTTACTAATGGGATAAAAAAGAGAATAATAAAACATTTCGTATTCCACTAGTTCTCCGGTGGGATACGTAAGAGATTTTGATTTTCAAAAATACCCAAAACCCGATTTTCTTAATTCAAAATAATAAATTGGTTTCATAAAATATTTTTTGCGAATTACAATTAAACGCCATATGTTGAAATCGGATAAAAATCAAAATTTAAGTTAACACTTGATTAATAAAATATCGATTTTTGGGCATCGTGAGAAGATCGATCCTTACTTATGATTGTAGCCGACTCCTGGACCCTTTATATATGGTCTTTGGTATGATCGTAGACTTTGGAGTTGGTTTTCTAGGGTTTTGTAATCCTCGAAATATGAACTTCGATAGGTGACTAACTTCAGCTAGCTTAAATAGATTAATAGTGACTCCAAACTATTTAGAGCTAAATCTAGTGAACAGTTCATCTTGACCACTTAATCTCTAAAGATGAGAAAATATCAATGATAATATGGCTAGTAGAATTAAGAGAATATAAAATAAAGATATATCAATAAATATAGGAAAGAAAATTATTTAAGTAGAGTTCTATTAAGATTCTTATCTGGATCACGTTGTACTACTGAGAAGAACACATTTTAAAAAATAATTTATAACTTACCTATTTGAGGAAATAAAAAATTAACATATAAATAAAATTGCCGTCATTAGCTCCTGTTTATCATTTTGTTATATGACGGCAATTAGAAGTGCAAAACCCTCAGCGGTGGGCATGAATAAATAAAATGTAGTATAAGAAACCTGTCGCATAATATATGCCTAGTCACAGAAGCCGAAGCAGTAGGTGTAGCCCGTTATGATGAAAAGGGGAGTTCAACTTGGGAAGCGACTGTCTTCATCTCTATCCACCATCTTCAATTTTGGTTTCAATGCTTCCAATGATTCTCTGCTTAGCTCTCCCTGGTCTGCCTCTCAACATCGCGGTGTCAAAGTTAATGCCATCCATGTAAATCAACTTTAACCTTCTCGTAAACTTGAATTCGATCTCCATCTCCATCTTCACTCTTCAAACTTTTCTCTTTTTCGCTTTGTTCAATGTTGCTTCATGTTTTCTATGCATTTTCGCTTTACGATTTTCATTTTGCAGTAGAAGATTTTTGTTTTATGTCCTATCTTTAATTGAAAGAAATGGGAAAATTTGATGCATTTTTATAGTGTTTTTGATTTTGTTAATTAACAAGTTTTTCTTTGTGAATTGTGATTACTCTTAATTGTACTGCAGCTAAGGCCTGGGAATGTAATTGAAAAATCAGGTTAGCTTTTTAACGTCATAGACCAAAATTTTTTGTCCTTTTCTTTTTTCCACCATGAAGTAACATAACATCTAATGTTGCTTTCATTCTACGAATGCCTCAGGACGTGTCTACCAGGTACTTATTTGCACTCTGCCCTTAAAGATTTTATTTATTTATTTATTATTATTATTATTATTTTTTTGCATAAGAGGAAGTCCAAGGTGGAGAGGGGATTTGGAACTTAAGCCTAATCTATGCTAAGAGGCGTAATAATGGCTAGGACATGCCTTGGTTGTTGCTTAAATATTTGTTGTTACGCTACTTAAGTGCTGTAGTTTAACATTTGTTATATAACTTGTTTGTAGATAGTAGAATCAGAGCATAAGCAGCGAGGTCGAGGAGGTGCATTGATGCAGGTTCGCTTATTTAGTCATATGATTTCTTCAGTCCTTGGTTACTTATCAGAATGTTAGATCTTTTTCGCCAATTTTCAGAACGCACTGTTATCCTGTAATATTGACAAAACAAATATAATGAAGAAATTGGAAGAAAATTGCCAATGTTAAACAAAAATTAAGAGGCCAATGTATTATATCTTGAAAATTAAATTGTGAAAAATGTATGTTTGGTGTACTTTTGTTTTAGTATAAAACTTTTGCTTGATTATTTTCTAAAGTTGCAAACTGTTAATCTCTCCTGTTCTTTCTCCTCTCAAACTACAGATGGAGCTTCGTGATGTTGACAATGGAAACAAAGTAAGTTTACGGTTTGGCCCTGAGGAGCCTGTTGAAAGTATGCATCTTAACTTATTGAATTCTTTACCCAGTTTACTTAAGGATTTGTGGGCTATGGTTATGGTATGGCATTTGTTTTGAACATTTGATATGACTTAAGGTCATCGCTTTGTTATTTGTTGCAGGAGTATTTGTTGAGGAGAAGTCTTTCACATGTTTGTACACTGAAAAGAACACTGCATTTCTGATTGAGTGAGTTTGATTTGTTTTCACCATAATTTTTGAAGACTTTCTTGATATTGTTTTGCATTTAAAGTGAAGGAAAAATTCTGCTAAACATCGATGAATTTTCTTTCTTTTATTTTGTTTTTCAGCCCTGAGACATTTGACCAACTGCAAGTACCATTGGACTTGTTTGGCAAGTCTGCTGCATACCTAAAAGGTCGATCAAAATTAAGACTGGTTTGTTTAATGGTTGTGTACTTGGTCCGCTGGAAGTAATCTTAATTCAACTTCTATAATCAGCACCTCTATTTTCTGTTATGCCATTGCCACTGCCATTCTTATTGCCACTAATTAACCCTGCATGCAATTGATTCCCCCTGTTACCATTTCATCATCGTTAGGATCTTTGTTTCACTTTAGCCACACTATTGCGTTCCCTATCATCATTTCTGTTATTTTGCCATTAAAACTTGCACCCTGATCTACCGCTCTTTAACCTTCTTCCCCAGCTGTCATCTACAAGTGAATGCCACTCTTCTAGTTCAGAGCCATGGGCCATTCATTTTAATTGAAGTGCCTTTACCAAATTATATCCCCACATAAGAGCCTGTCTCCTCTTTTTAGGAAAGGCTATCATTTGGAGTGTTATTTTGCTCGTATGTATTTATATTGTTTTCTTAAAAATTGTAATCAGCTATTAGTCCACTTGTTTCATGCATATCTTTATTGTCGATATATCACTATCTGTCTTCCTTCTTCCCTTTGTGCATGTCATTTGTGTTTTTTTTACTACGTTTCTAATGTAGGACAGTAAGGTGGTTAAGTCCATGGGTGTTTTCACACTTGAAATAAGAGAAAGGGAAAAAGAAAAGGATCTCTAAGCTTCAGACCTAGGATTCCTTAAAACAGTCATGCCTAAGATTGATTACATCACACAATCACAAAGGAAATGCTGGAAATTTTCTGATATTAAGCTATGTCTGGATAGAAAGAATACTGTGATAATTGATTTATATAGACTCCTAGTGCAAATGCTAAAAGAAAAAGAACTGCTGCTCCATTAGGATTTTACCAAACACTCTACTGCTAAATAGAAATGCAAATGCTAAAAGAAAAAGAACTCCTGCTCCATTAGGATTTTAACAAACACTTTAATGCTAGATAGAAAACAACGCACTTAACTTAAAGAGAATGAAAAGAAACACAAACTAAGAGCCTAGTCAAAAGCTGAGAATTTCATCAAACCAAAAAATTATGAAAATGTGATTGACTCTTAACACAGAAAAATGAAATAAGAACCAATGCTTTAATTAAAAGAAAATAGATCTATGTACTCAAAAACGCCTAATAAAATGTACCAAAGAGAAAAAAACATAAAAAAAAAAGCCTACTCAACTCCCAGCTTAGCTTCTCGTCAACAGGTTGGCTGTATGCGCCAAATTAGGGCTTTGGCATTAGAACCAGTCTTAGCACGCCTTCTAAAGACCTTTAGAGGCTGCTGTTTGTGTGCTCCACTTGATTAAAGCATTGAGCACTAGTGTCTTAATGTTTATATATATATATATATGTGTATTTTTATTTTCCTTAAATATGGTTGTGATTTCTTTCGTTCTCTCTGCTGTTGATAGGCAGCATTTTTTTTATTGCAATTTTATTTCATTCTCCATGTTTTTTAGCATTCAAGATTGTACTGTACTGTCACGCTAAATATTATGTCATTCATGACAGAGGAAATGAAAGTTACACTGCAATTATATGATGGAAGACCTTTGACTGCATCAGTTCCAAAACGTGTGACATGTACTATTAAGGAAACACAAACTCCAATGAAGGGGGTTTCAGCCACCCCTCGGTATGTTTTCCATTATGTTAATGCTCCTTATATCCTTAACTATGTTAATGCCTCTATCATTTTTTAACTTTTTTATGCCTACATCCTCTGAAAAATGATGCTCCGTTATTTTGGTCTAAACTTGTTCTGGTTGTTATTGACATTATGTATTTGATATGCTGCTGAAAAGATTATACTAATATCCAAACAATAACACTAGCTATACCTACATGATTTGTCTTGTACACATTTATTTTAAACGAACAGTGGAAGTATATTTGCTTGTGTGTGATGCGAAAATGTATTTAAATGAGCCTTGCGCTTCCTTTAATGTAATTTTTTTTTCTTTTTTTTTTGGTCTTAAGATGTTTGTGTTGGGAAGTTAACAATGATTGTAGTATGGAACTTTGAATCTTTGGACACATTAGTTCATTTAGTTTTTAATATGGTGAAAAATGGAGCACCATTTTTTGTATGTATCCCTATGGGGACACCCCATCATTTAAAACTTCAGACTCCAACATAGAATTGTCTAGCTTGAATTGGTAGGGGCAGGGTTTATAAAATAGAAGAGGGCTGTCTTTTTGTATGCTTAAAATTCTTTTAGGATTTTAAAAGCTTCAGATTCATTTGCATCTAAAAAATTTTTAACTTCCAACCAAATTTCCTTTCTTATTGAAATGCATAGACTCTCTCCCTCATATCAGCACTAAAATCCTCTCTTTCTCCATGGCGTTTAGATAAGATACATGACCTTTTGTTTCGTTACCCAAACAGTTTTAAAAATTGCAACCTTAGACTCATTCTTGGAATTTTCATGCTTGAGTATGGTAATGTTGTTAATCATCTTTTTCTTTTTCAATTGGTTTTTCTTCTCATTTTACTTCATGCTGAGAAATTAGTGAATGATTTCTTGTGGTAATTCAAAATGTTAAGTCTCTGTATATTGATGTCATAATAAGTTTCTTTAAATTGGCAACATGCTCAGTCAAAGAATACCACTTGCTGGCTCTCTTCTTGACTTTCGGACTTTGTCTTTATACTTCTTCTTGGTGCAGGTATAAAAAAGCTTTGCTGGACAATGGCCTTACTGTTCAAGTAAGTCAAACATGAAATAGTTCTCTGTTTATTTGAATCTTTTACAAAATTGTACTCTTAGGCATATTACTTCACCTTGCATGTAGATTGCTATGTTTTCTGTATGGTAAAATTGCTAGTGAAGTGGGAGTTGAGGGGTTATAATTTTGTTGTGGTGAAACTTTAGAGGACAAAACTCCTGTAGCATTTTGTTTTTGGTCCCAAGTTGGCATTGCTAGCGGAGGATGAATGGCACTTTTAAAAAAAAGATCTAAACTAAAAGAACTAGGAAAGAGTTCAAATAAGAAATGGTTGTGAGAAGTGTAAAACATTAGCTATTTATAGTGGCTCAGTCCTCCGAAACCTACATCCTTAACCTCGACAATCCTTGTTAAAGATTTCTAATCTTAACTTAACTAAACCAATAAAGTTAAAGCAAATTCCAAGGTAAACTAGCTCAAAAAACCAAATTGCAAACCCAAAGAATGCTTCCCAACCTGAAAGTCTCAAACTTACAGTTTAAAAAATGTCAATAGATCTCTGTATACTAATATAGCTGAAACAGATTTACGAAAAAGAATAGGAATGAAGCTCAATGAACTAGAAGTGAAACCCCTAAATTTCAACTCAAAGCCCATGAATTTTTTTTTTTTTTTGGGGATTTTTCTTTGAATTGGATTTTCTATTTATTGTTGGTGACCCTTTTTGGACCTTTTTACAGCTAGAATTCAAATTCTAGTAGCTTGGGAAAACCTTCCCCATTGGAGGTGTCGGGATTTGTAGTAGGAGTCTTCTTCACATTACTCAATTGATTGGTAAATCGATCACATTAAACGGTTAACTAGTTGAAATTTGAAATCTCTTCTTCATGATTATCAACGTCTTTTTTAATTGGTTAATAAGTGATCAATTGATTAACCCATCTTTTAGTTGATTAACTCAACCTATTCTTTAAGTTCATTGATTAATTATTCTAATTTATCAACTGCTATCAAACCATTAGCTACTCAATGTTCTCTTCGGGTAGTTAATTGATTAACTCTACATGTAATTAATAAACTTTCCCAGACTTCGCATTTTCTTGGCCTTTTTCAAACTTTAAAAAATAGACCATTCTCCTATATAACTTTAAAATCATTGCTTATACACTTACACAATATGTATGACTTAAAGATGGAAATGTTTTGTTATGATCAAAAACAATATGGACTCGGCACTTATGACATTAAAAATATTATGAGTTGACCAAATAGAATTGGATTGAGGATATCATTAATAACAATGGGCAAAATCTCAATAATTGGAAGAATAAAGTAATTAGATCGAGGATCTTCAGTATGGATGACTTGATTGAACTCTTCACTTGCTTGGATAGCCACAAATTTAGTTTCGAAACAAGCTGTTGTATACGGCTGTTGCTGTATTAATTAACAAAAAGGTTTCCCTATATCATTTGTAGTGTAAAAATTAGGAGTGATATGATAAAAGAACGAAATATTATTAAATTATAGATTGTTAAATAGGGAATATTATGACTTCTTATTAATATCATGATTTTTTTTAATACTAAATATTCTTGGTTAAATTGAATCTAGATGTTAGTATACAAATTAATATTTTAGTCTTTCATTCTTCTCTTATAGTATATCATTGTCTTCAATATTAGCTCTAAGATGATATAAATAAATAATATTCTTTTAAGTTGAACCTTTTTTTGGTGATGGATTAATCATCATACTCTATTAAGGTGATAGTTTCGTTAAATTCATAAATTTAGTAATCACATTTCATATTTTCTAGTTTTGATACCTCAGTATCTATTTTATATATATATATATATATATATATATATATATCTAAATGAAATTTTTATTAATAAATGTTTAGTACTCGTATGATTATCATATAAATCTTAAAGCCTATGTTCATAGAATGTTGGTTTTGATAGTTAAAATTATTTAATAAGAGAAATTTAAAACTAAAATAAAAGAATACATGGTCTATTATTTTCGAATTTGGAATTAATGTTTAAGGAACAAATAAATATATATAATAGATTCACGCTATAGTGAAATCTATTCATTAAAATGTCAGTCCAACCAAAATTTAGTAGTCCACCGTTGTAATTCTTAATTTTATATGTAATAAATAATAATATAAAAATATGCGTGTGGTTTTTACTAAAAAAAGAAAAAATTAATGAAGTAACATATACAAATTCCTCAATAAAAACTATATTTTGAAATTCAGAAACAAAAAAAATTAACATTTATTGTACGAAAATGGTAGAAATTTGGTACATTAATTAGTTCATTTTTCTTAAATGAAAAGAATATTTTGATAATGGATTTGTGCAAAAGAAAATAGAAGAGAAAAAACCATTAAAAATTGAAAAAGAATGAAGTTGAAGGAAGGAAATAGAAAAAAAAAAGAAAGGTAATTTCTTGAAAATTAAGAGAGAATAAAATGGATAAAAAATGAAAGACAGAAGGTGGGATGGTTATAGTAATTGTGCCCATATGAATCATATATATATATATATATATATATATATATATGCAATGTTCTGATATATGTGAGAAACACCCATCAATCGCATCGGAAAGCTGAGAACAAAGAATAATCTTCGAGAGTGAAAGAGACAATTTGCAAAGAAAAGAGGAAGAAAGGAGAGTAGAGGAAAGAAGGAAGAAAAGAATTCTGTAAACTTCTCATTATTCTTTTGTATATACAACCAAGACTTCCCAATGATCAGCTCAAAAATCAACATAATTAACTAACAAACTGTCAACAGAATTAACTAAAAAACTAACAATCAACCAACCTAGTAACTAACTCTCCAACTAATCGTATTAACAAAACTAACTTCTATACTAACAGCAGTTCCTACTCTTCCCTATATCAAATCCCCTCCCTATTGTACAAGCTTTGTCCTCGAGGCTGAAATTGAGGAAATTTCTGTTGTTAAGTCATTAAGGTACTCTTACATGGCATCTTCCTCGAAGGAGTTAGTCCAATGCACCAGAACTTGCATCGCTGTGTGGTCACCTCTCTTAACCATTCTTCGAGCCAGTATTTTCAAAAGTTCCAAGGAGGTAGAACTGCTTGGAATTGGTAATTGCAAACTGGCAATAACTTGAGGGCCTACCTTCTTCTTTAATTAAGACGCATGGAATATAGGATGAAGCTCAGCTTGAGGGGATAAAGCTAGCCTGTACACCACTGCTCCAATCTTGTCTGTAATCTGATATGGACCAAAAAAGCGAGGAGCCAAATTTTGAAATTACATATTAGCCAATAAATTCTGTCTATACGTCTGAAGTTTCAAATAGACCCAATCTCCAGTTGCAAATTGTCTATCAGTTCGATGCTTATTTGCCTGCTGCTTCATCCATTTCTTAGCTCTGTTTAAATGATACTTCAATAGCTGTATCATTTCTTCCCTAGCCTGCAGGCTAGCGTCCACTGCATCTGCATGTACTTTTGAGTCTCTAGGGAAATACGGAATACGCAAAGGGGGAGGGTAGCCATAGAGTACATCAAATGGAGTTTTAGTAATGGCAAAATGATGGCAATTGTTGTACCATCATTCAGCTAGAGAAAGCCATTTGCTCCAAGCTTTGGGTTAATCTCTGCAAGTGCATTTTAGGTATGTTTCCAAGCATCAATTTATGACTTTTGTTTGGCCCTCAGTTTGGGGATGGTAAGCAGACGACAAGTGCAGCTCAACTTTTTGCAGCTAAAAAGTTCTTGCTAGAAATTGCTGAGGAAGATTGAATCCCTATCACTGATTGTGGTGTTGCACAATCCAAGAAGTTTGAATGCATGGTCCGTATGTGCCTGTGCTATAATTATGGTAGTATAGGGGTGGGATAGTGGAATAAAATGAGTATATTTAGTCAATCTGTCAATAACTACTAAGATGATAGTCTTATCGAAAGATGCCGGTAATCCTTTGATAAAGTCCATGCTCACTTGTGACCATGCTTTAGTTGGGATAAGAAGGGGTTTTAATATTCCTAGTGATGCGCTGTTATCATACTTGAATCTCTAATATGCATCACACTCTCTGATGAATTGCCTGATAGTCTCTTAATAGTTCCTGTTAGAATTGAAGGTAAAACTTCATTCTCTGATGTTATTTTATTTCTTTGTAGGAGATCTCTATATATATAGTGTAGTACACAGGTTATCACTAGTCTGAACAGAAAAATCTGGTAGAATAAAATCCCATAATTTTAGGATTGGTTCCATAATTCTAGGGATTATTTTCTACCTACAGCTAATACATATCTACATAGCTAATACATATCTACAATTAAATCACTAATTATCTAATCTATAATTAAAATAAACAGCTAACTGTTTTCCAACACTCCCCCTCAAGCTGGGAAATATACATCTTCCATTCCCAGCTTGGAAATATACCTCTGAAAACTTGTAGCATTCAAACCTTTGGTAAACAGATCAGCTAGTTGATTCTTTATAGAAACATAGGGCGTGCAAATTAGGCCACTTTCAATTTTCTCCTTTATGAAATGCCGTTCTATCTCTATGTGTTTGGTCCTGTCATGTTGTACAGGATTATGCGCAATGTTTATAGCTGATTTTTTGTCACAGTACAATCTCATAGGCTCATTCCCTTTAGTCTATAGGTCATTCAGTAGTATTCTCAGCCACAGCAGTTCACATATTCCTTGTGTGATTGCTCGAAACTCTGCTTCTGCACTTGATCTTGCCACCGCATTTTGTTTCTTACTCCTCCATGAAACCAGATTTCCTCTATAACCCGATGTAGATCTTCTGTCTACAAGCGACCTTGCGTAGTCTGCATCTATATAGGTGTCCAATACTACTCCCTCATTCCTACGAAATAGAATTCCCTTTCTAGGATTTGCCTTTAAATAGTGTAAGATCCTGTAGATAGCTTGTAGGTGAATCTCCTTTGGGTTATGCATAAATTGGCTAACCAAACTCACGGCATAAGCTATATCGGGTCTTGTATGTGAGAGATAAATTAGCCTAGCTACCAATATCTGGTACATCTCCCTCTCAACTGTAGGATCGTCTAGTGCTTTTCCAAGTTTGTGGTTTGGATCAATCGGAGTGTCCATTGGTTTGCATGCTAACTTCCTTGTTTCTTTCAATAGGTCAGTAACATATTTTTGCTATGAGATGAACATACCCTTTTTTGAGTGAGCCACCTCAATTCCTAGGAAATATTTTAGTTGCCCTAGTTGGTTTATCTCAAATTCTTTGTTTAGACGCTGCTTGAGCATTTCCTGATCACTTACATCATCTCCGGTCACAATTATATCATCTACATACACCAGTAGAGCAGTCATTCCCCTTGTCTTCGAGTGTTTAATGAACAACGTATGGTCTGCCCGACTCTGTTTATATCCAGCAGCCAACATCACCTTTGCAAACCTTCCAAACCAAGCCCTCGATGACTGTTTTAGACCATATAATGCCTTTTGTAGTTTGCACACTTTGTTAGTACCCAGTCTCTCTTCAAAGCCAGGTGGAATTTCCATATAAATTGAAAAAATGCATTCTTCACATCGTACTATTGTAAATCCCAATTCAAGTTTGCTACCAATGACAGCAACACCCTAACTGTGCTCGTTTTTGCCACTGGAGCAAAAGTCACTTGATAATCCACCCCATAAGTTTGAGTATACCCCTTGGCTACTAATCTTGCCTTGTTTCTTTCCAGTCTTCCATCAGCTTTATATTTTACTGAGAACACCCATTTGCAGCCCACTGATTTCTTTCCCTTTGGTAATTCCGTGATTCTCCATGTTTTGTTTTTTTTCCAAGGCATCCATCTCCTCTCACAGCATTCCTCCATTCCTTTTGGGACAATGCCTTGGATAAGTTTCTAGGAATAGTTATAGTGTTTAGAATGAAGAGAAAAGATTTGTGAGATGGTGAAAATCTGTCAAAGGATACAAAGTAAGACAATGGATACAAAGGATATTTAGTACACTCTCGATTTTTTTGTAATAGCAATAGGTAAATCAAGATCAGCACTTTCATTTTCAGGCAAAGTATTTTCAAATTGAGAATTAGTTTCAGCCACAGTAGTTATCTCATAGTCAGAATTTGGAGGAGAATCTTAGATATGTGTTGGAGTAGAAACTGGGACTTTACTTCTTGAGTACACTTGCTCACATCTCCAAGTGTCATAGACAGGATCAGTTCTTTGTATCGGCAAGGGTAATGTCTCAGTCTAGTTTTGGGTAGGAAATAGTGACTCGGATTGATTTTGAGTCCGGTGAGACTCGATTTGGTTTTGAATAATATGGTGTGACTCAGTGGGTAGAGGCAAAAAAGAGTTTTCCCTATCCTTATCTTCCAATGATCTCTCTTATGAAAATCAGGTTGAAAAAATGGTTTTTCTTCTTCAAATGTGACATCTGCAGAGGTAAAGAGTAGTTTTGCTTGTGGATGATAGCACTTGTAACCTTTTTGGGTTGAAGAATATCCTACAAATATGCATTTAATAGCTCTAGGATCTAATTTTCCCCTATTGTTATTATGAACATGGACAAAAGCAGTGCAACCAAATACCCTAGGAGTAAGACCATTA
>JBBYHK010000014.1:9223514-9236505 GCA_038382065.1 Adansonia grandidieri | reverse complement strand
GCTTGATAACCTTCAAGCACACTTGCTTAACCATGAAAATTATTTTCAAAATGGAGAACAAAAAGTATATATTAAAACCTGAAAGGATTCCCTAATCAATGAATAGTTCAACACTTGTTTTCCCTGGCTGATGAAATTCTACATCTAAGCCATCCACTCGATGAGGCATAAATCAAGGAACCACAACAAAGCAAAAAGATTAAGAAATATATTCAAAGCATGAACAGTAACAAATGAATTCAAAACATAATTATATAAACAAAAATCCATACCTCCTCCAGGGTTGAAAATGTGCATTGGAGGAACTTCTCAAACACCTGAAATAAATTTAAGAAAAAATTGAAATAAATAGGCCTAATAGAATCATAAAACAATCGAAGTGTAAAATATGTAAAATTCTCTCCACATTTTCAATTTCTTCTTTTGAGCTTCTAGTAAAACCTTAATGCAATGATTGACCAGCAGAAAAATAAATAGACTCATTTTTCCCTGTTCAACTGCTTTTTAAATACTTCCTAGAGCTCCAAGTAAAAATTCGGGTATTACATGCAGAAGCTATATGTATCAAAAAGAAAATCAAAGTTTATTATTGTCAACCAATAAATAAAGTTATCCTCCAATGATGACTAAAGACAAACTTCGAACAATCAGTTGATATGTATATGTAGTTCAAAACGAAACAAGAGGAAATAATCTCTGAAAATAAACACAACATACAGCAGATATCTCTTTCTCAGATGCAAGACCATGCTCCAAACAAAGAAAATATTGAACCCAAAGTTCTGGAACCCAGGGACAGTTTCTTGTAGCCCTGGAAATAAACGTCCTTTTACAACGTTTCCGGCCTAAAAGGAAAAAGAGGAATAATTGCTAGTATGGAAAGCTAAATTATAAGTTATAACAAGTAAAGGCAAGAACTTTCATGATTAATTGAATAATAGCAAGTAAAACCAAGAAAGTTTAAGGTTTTATCAAGGCACCGAGTATAATCAAGCCACATATCACTTGATACAGGAAAGTCTGTTATGGCACGTTCATACAGAATCTGGGCTCGGGCTGGATCACCAAAGAATTTTTCAAATTCTACGTAGCTTTGCAACATATGAATTATTTAGTCAATTTAACTGGGAAGAATGATACTACAGCCAACACTAGGTAGCACAAGGGGGGAAAAAAATTTAATCTCGTAGGAGAAGGCTGACGGTTATACATGACCAACACCAAATTTGAATTTAAAGTTATTAGTGAATCGATGAATTTTCACATGAAAAAGATTTTAGAGGATGATATACACTGTGTAATGTTGAAATCTTTCAGATCCTGTCTAGTAATCTGTTCTTTAAGATGAGCACGGGCATTGTACATCTTCTCGGCCTTCTCGGAAGCGGAAGCAACATGGGATGAAATCTCATTCACGTTTTCGTATTCAGCATCATGAGCATTTCCTTGTTGCACCTCCCATGCCTTGTAGTCT
Source organism: Adansonia grandidieri (assembly GCA_038382065.1). NCBI lineage: Eukaryota > Viridiplantae > Streptophyta > Magnoliopsida > Malvales > Malvaceae > Adansonia > Adansonia grandidieri. The sequence goes on along the minus strand of JBBYHK010000014.1, from coordinate 9,235,031 downwards.
ACGAGAGTAGACTTCAAATTAGCAAGGGGAATAAACAAGTACTGTTGGAATATACTCCGTATGCGCTGGACCTGTTTCTCTTTTGCCTGAAAGAGGAACAGAGAATAAACAGTCAAACTCAAAAGCATGTTCGTTATGAGAAGTATGCAAGTGTAAATAAAACAGTATCATACAGATACTTGAATGTCGGATTGGTCAATAGTTAGCAAAATAGCTTGTCAAATTGGGTATACGTATCACATATTTGAGAGCCTTGAGAAACATGCAAGGCAGCAGCATTAACAGCTTGCTCAAACAGATTTCTTGCCTTCGAAATCCCATCAGCTGAACAATCACGTACTTTTGGATCATGTTCTTGTGCATAATTTAGGTACTCACACCAAAGGTGGATAGACAGATAATCAGAGATGCCTCTCTTGTCAAGCTTCTTGACTGACTGGAAATCGGAATCATTCGAAAGAGAAGCTTCGTCTTTGGCCCATTCCACCCACGTTACAGGAGTCAATGGAAACAATGTATTCATGTTTTTTCTTGCTTCTCGTAGCTTCTGTAGTTCACCACTTCTCTTCAAAAGCTTTATGTACCGTGAAATCAAATCATAGCATTATTAGTAGTAGGAAAATCTGTTTAGGTTTTCTTTAATTCAGGAGGACGAGAATTACGACTGTTTACCTGGATATGGGCGTCGTGGTTGGAAGGATTGGTGGAGAGCTCGTATTCTAAAATTTTGGAGCTGCTCATTCTTATCCTCTTCGTCTTCTGAATCGCTTGACTCCAATTCACTGCCGGATTTCCGACTGATTTTAGGGTTTTCCACAGCATCGCCCTTGTCCATTTCAGTGTCTTCTTCCATGGAATATGGTGATTTCTCAAACTCCTCCACTTTCCTGTGTTTTCTTTTCCTCCTCTTTTTACTCATTGATTTTTTTTTTTTTTGAAAAGTTTGAAAAATACATTATACTATATATCATGGTTTGCAATGGCTTATAATACATTTTATGTCTTAAATCATATTATTATCATTAATAATACATTTTATGTTTAAAATTAAAGTAATACAAATAATGTAACCACGTATATGCTTCTACTGATAGATTTTGGCATTTACTTTAAAGTGCTAATTTAAGTACTAAATTTATCTATATTTTCTTTGAGATATGTCGCAAATAGTTAAAGCAACTCATTATGATATTGTATTATAACAAAATTGATAAAAAAATTAATCAACTTTTTTAATAATCACAAACCTCTTAACATTTTTCATACGTATAACAATAAGATTATATACATATATTTATAATAAAATAGATAATAATCTAGTATTTTTTTCTCGTAAAGATATTGATGATGACAAAAAAAGAGGATTCATACTAAAACTTAAAAAAGTAAATAAATAAATAAATAAAAGTTAGCATAACTATTAACTAAACTTGATAATGCATGAATCCATGTCATATTAATATATTTTACAGTGTAAATAATTGTGTTTAAGGTTATTTATATTTATATAATTTTTGATAAGTTAATAATTTACATTATATAGATTTGAAATATTTGTATATTAATATCATGTTTTAATAATTTTTTATCATATTTGTGTAACCATATATAATATTGTCAAGTATTAACTAGACATAACGTGTACGACATATTTTAATCATGTATGGGTTTTATTTAATCATGTTTTGTGTCATAATCGTATCGACATATTCATGATACGAAATTTTCGTGTCATAAACGTGTAAAATATGCATAACACACACAAGAAACGATTAAGACACAATTAATTAATCATATAGTAAATATGTAATCGTGTCACATCTATCCATTTACATGGTTAAGATACGATTAATTAATTGTGTCATAAATGTATATGTATTTGTTAATACATTTAAAACACGATAATTTAACATGTCATAGATGGGTTGACATGTTTAAATTAACAAATTTACATATAAAACACATTAATTTTCAATATAATTATATAATATGTATGCAAACTATAAATATTATTTTAAACTATTAATTAAAAAAACTTATTTAATATATAAAAACTACATTAAGCATTTAATTAATATCCATTTCACTTTAGTTATTAGTAACAATATAATTGTTAAGATAAAGGTTGAGTATAACCAATATGATTTATTCATATAATTTTTGATATATTATGATTATAATTTATAAATAATTACTTATATGTAATATCCAATTCTAATATTATATAATAGCATTATATAATACAAAAGTTAATTTAATAATATAAATATCAATACAAGAATAATATATCATCACCTTATAAAGTAATTAAATTATAGACTCCATCTTATTAATTAATAGTAAAATAGGTTTCATATTTTAAATCTCATATTAAACTATTATGATGATTGTACATTTGTAGTAGGCTAGTAACTCATTATTATTAGTAATAAGTAGTAAATTAGTAATTAAAAAATAGGAAGTACTAATTAATATTCTAACAAATTTTTTTACATAGTTTAAAATTATGGCTTCTAATGGTGTGAATTATGATTTATGAAAAGACATGCTATGGTTAGACAATAAAATAGCTTGAAAATAAAGGAAAAAGAAAGTTGATTGATAAATTGTTGCTAATATTTGTGTAACTAGTGTCCTAATCTTGTTTTCATGTAACTTGTATCTGAACTGTGTTTTCGTGTTATTCATATTAATCGTGTTATTCATGTTGTAATTGTGTTGGGTCATATTAGACATAAACAGATCAATCATAATAGTGTCATTATTGTGTCATGTCTCATGTAATACGAATATAAATCACGTCATGTTCATGTTTCAAGGTTTGACATGATTATGTATTAGGTAATCGTGTCATCTTAAAAATGAGACATGACATGACACAAAACATGACACGATGACACGAATTGCTGGGTCTAGAGATATTTGAGAATCTTACTAAGATCTTAATTTTAATTTTTGAATTTTATAATGCAAACGGCAAAAACCAAGTTACAAACAAAATTGGTTGAATTGGGAGTTGAAGAATACTAGAAAAAATTATAGAGGCATAATTAATGGCAACAAGACGTATAAGGAAAATCAGACTTTTAGTATTTTGTTGAAGTCTTGTTAAAAAAACTAACATTTAAAAAGTTATTTTAAGTTCACGTGATTGTGACTTAAGTTTTAATAAACCATTAATTTCAAGAATTTACAAATAATAATCGCTAGATAAAATAAAAAGATAAATAACAACGTAAGTTTAACTTTTCTAAATTATAATATATAAAATTAAATTATAGGAAAAATGAAAAAAAAACTAAATAAATATAAATTTTGTTATACTTGGTAATTTTAGACACAATTATATGAATAGAGTACTTAATACACAACATGACATGGAAACATATCTCAAAATTTGTATAGTAGAAATTATAAAACGTATCAAAATCTATATCAATACAAAATACTTTAAACATAATTAGGACACAACAAAATAGATATTACCAAATTTAAATTTTAGTTTGAGGGAGCTAATTTAATTTTATTCAATATATATATATACACACACACACTAAAGGTTTTCCAATATATATATATATACACACATACACTAGAGGTTTTCCAAATTCTTAAGGGGGCTTGGCTCCTACAAGGCTCTACCCTTGTATATTCCTTTTAAGAAAAAAATTATATCTATATGCTAAAATACTATAATTCTATGATAAGTCATATTTATTTTGACCAAAAATCCATTTAAAACTTGAAAATAAAAATTATTTAGTGTTGAAGAACATAGAAACATATATAAAGTTTTGCATTTTATCTAATTTATCTCAAGGGATCTTCTTCCATAGCAATGTAAACATTCACAACATATTGCTAGAATTATCGACCTACAGAGATAAATGTCTTAGCTTCACATCTTCATTGTTGAATTCTATAGTTACAATACTTTCTCATAGTTAAATGATCTCTTTTCATCTTCTTTCCTCTCGTGTTCTGACAATTGCTATGGAGTGCATGTTAGTACAAAAATATTGAAATATTTTTAATATATATTGTTTTCAAGGAGAACTCTTTTATTGTAGAGTAATCTTAATTCATGAATGGGAGAGAGGAGATGTACATATATATACATTTAATTTAATAAATTAATTTGATTCATGTATGGATAGAGAAGATGAGTACATTTAATAAATTATTTTGGTTCATGTATGAAGAGAGAAGACTATGCATTTAATAAATTATTTTAATAATTATCACTATATTAAAAATTATAATTAAGACAATACTAAATTTATGAGATAAATGTCAATTGTACTATATATATAGATTAAGAATATTTATTAAATAGTTCAATAAGAAGACAATTTTAAAAAGAGAAATGAAAAGTTGAAAATTTGTTAGAAAGGAATTTGCAAAAAACAATAAAACAGGTGAGCGTTAGATTGATTCAGTTTAAAATTATCGATAAGCAATTAAATCGACTCAACTTATGAAACCTATTGAACCTGTAGACACCCCATTTTTTTGGCCATCATCCAAGGCATCAAGAGTCGTTATTTGGGGTATCATCGGGTCCATTCATATAAGCCTAGTGCAGTCATCCATCATTCCTAGCTGAGGTGAAGTGTCGAGGGAGCCAAAGGTGCATAAAATTTGTATTTGTATGAGTAAGTATCGATATATGGCCTCTAGGTATCGATACATGGGCACCTTGTCATAAACCCCCAAAAGTCATTATTGTTATCGAGACGAAAGGCCATGTATTGATACTTTTGGCTATGGTATCAATATAGAAGGCTTTGGTATCGATACCAAGTTATTTTAAAGCTAAAATTGTGGTTTTGGGTCAATGTGTATCGATATAGGCCAAAGAGTATCGATACTTGGGAAAATTTTGTGCTTGGTATTGATACAAAGCTTATTGTCTCGAGATTAAAAGCCAAAAATGCATTGAGTATCGATACAAGGCTCTTTGCATTGATACTGGAGGGTGAGGTATCAGTACCAGCTTCATTGTATAGGTAGCTGGAGAAAAACTTTGCTCTTGGTATCAATACATAAGGCCTTTTATCGATACTCCAAGGCAAAAATACCCAGTTCATGTTGTTTTCACCCTTTTGCTCCATGACATTAAAACATGAATTGGACCATGTTTTTGGCATAAAAAATCATCCAAATTCATACCAGCCTTAGCAATTGGATTTGTGATTGGATCAATTACAATTTTTGAGACCCAAATAACCATGACTAGAGACATATTCATGACTTAATTCAATTTGTTAGAGGATAACCTTAGACTTTTCTCATGGCTCAATTGCATAAAATAACCTTGATCTACTAGATTTGTTGAGCAAGCCAATGAATTTGAATGGCAACTGAGCATAGGACCTTGTCCACATTTGTGGTGCATGCACTAAAACCCCAAAATGCCTCTAGTTTTTGCATTTTGTCTTCACTATTCATATGGCATATAACACAACATTCTTAGCAAACTTCAAGGGGATTCATAGATACTAAAGACACATTCTTCAACCACAAAAAACCTAAAAAAGTTCTCCATTTTCGTAGCTCCCCATACCATCTCAAAGAAACACCTCTAAAACACCATACTAAGCCATTTTTGCTTGTTTTTCTTCTTACTATCTCATAGCAAGTAAGAAAAAGCTTCAAAGGCAACATCTTTGCTTAAAAAACCTTTATCTTTTAGGAGGAACAGTTGCTAAAGCTCTTGTTGATATATTGTCTTAGCTTGGTTTCTTCATTTTGTTGCCATTTTAATGATTTTCACCATGCTAGTGACCCTTTATGCAACCATGACCCCTTATAGATTCCATGCACTTTCCTTGATGCCTTGTCATGCACTCAAGCTTAAAATAATTTCTTTATGTTGTCATAAAATTTCCAGCCCATGTTCATTTCATAGAAACATCATTTTTTATGTTGTATCATGTTCTATGCCTTATAAATTGATTTTGGTATGCTCATATATTTTTCTTGCCTAAAAATCATGTTCATATTGTCATGAAATTTCCATCTTATGTGTCACACCGTAAAAACATTCTCTTTCATGTTCATCATGTTTTATGCTTCTATAAGCACATTTTAACATGTCCATGCATTTTTCCTACCTAAATCATGTCTTTATGCTGTCATTGAAATTTCTAGCACATCTTATGTCATTAAAATATATTTTTCTCCATACTCATACCTTATTTCACATCTTCATAAACATATCTTAGAATTTCCATGCATCTTCTTGATCATTTCCTTGCATTTTGTCATCTCTTTCATAATAACATGCCATCTTTGCTTGCTTAAACATGTTTTCGATGTTTATTTCTCATAAACATCAAATTTAGTTCATCATGTGCTTGTCAAAATGCTTATTTGTTGCTTGTCAAAAATCCATTTTCCTAAAACCCCTAAGTTAAGGTATGTTAACCTTAATAAATGAGGATTAATATCAACTTAAGTTTTTCTACTCATCAGTCTTCCTATTTTTAGGAAAAATCAAGTTATTCATGTTTGGATTCAGGGGTTATTGAGGCTAGAAGTTCTATTTTCAAAAACATAATGCCTCTTTTATTATTCCAAGTTGTTTATGCCTTGCTTTTTTGCCTAGAGTTCTTATGTTTATAACATGGTCAATGGGCTATTTCATTATTCTAAATTACTCAAGGATTGAGCAAATGTGCTCGTGAAGCCTATGTTACTGATTTTCTTCTGCCAAAAATGTCCAAATGTCCATGGCCCAATTTTAGTCCTAAGAAACCCAAAGAAATAAAAAATCATAGTTTTTGCCTTACAAGTACTGTAGTAATTACTTAAAAATCATTTTTGAACCCTAAATCATTTTTTGTAAAATATTCTAATTTTTTCCTGAAAGGACATTGAATACCTTTCCAAAGGTGTCTTATTTGCCCTCAGATCATTCCAAGTGAAAGAATTACAATTTTTTGACTTAAGGCTATTTAGAACCCCTAGAATCAGAATTTGCATTCTGTTTGGGCTATTTCAACCCACCAGATGATTTATCTGAATTTTTAAAATATTTTTCCTAAAAGGCTTGTGAAATTCCTTGTTAGAAATGATTTTTTAAAGTTTACTACACCCTTTCCCCTCCACATGCTATCAGCGTTGCATTAAACCCAACTTTAAAAATTATTTCTACCAAGAAGGCAATTTTTTAAGATTTTTGGAATATTTTTACATTAACTTTTATCGAATTGCCTTTCCAATGGCACCTCACTCGACCCATGGAACCTCCAAATTTGCCTAAAATAAAATTGAATTATCCCCTATTTTCAATAGTGGTGAAGATTAGTTGATTCCTATAAATCCCACTCCGAGGCATTCAGATGCCTTTGAATGACCTAATCAACCTCGTCGAGTCAAAAAATATGCGTTAATCCCTATAGGTTCGAATCAAGGCACAAACAATTTTCAAAGTTTAAATTCCTATTTTATCAATTTTCATTTTAATAAAAAATCACCAATTTTGTCAAAACTGTCAAAATTATCATTTAGTCAAGTTACTAAATCTTTTATCAATCTAAGTCTTTCAATCCTGTCTCTCTAAAAATTATCAAAATTTTCATCTATAAAGAATACTCCAATCCTACTTTTTAAGGGGATACTCCAGTCCTAATTTTTTAAAATCGTCAAAATTAAAATTTTTTCTTTCCCAAACCTTTCCAAACTTTTAAAAATTCAAACTTAATTTTGTATGCCTCAAGCAAACAATAGATCCAAATACTTCTCAAAATTGTTGAATTGGTTGCTTTTAGATAATCGATGACAATTATGAGATACATTTTGATCCTCTTTTCTCATTTTTCCATTCTTGTGTGATTTATTTTAAGCTAGATCATCTTATTTTCTTCTTAATAACACATTTCTTTTTGTGATGTTTACTTTGCATTCATCGTTTCAAAATTGATTTTCAAAAATTATAAGTAATGTTCCTTGTCAATATCTCTCTAATGCTTAAAACAGAATATTTTGATTTAGAACGATACCAATTTCGAGTGCTGCAGGGTGGTTCATGCTTCTTTGGGCCTAACCAACTCCTAAAGCCAACAATCGAATCTCTAAGACCACGTAGACCATGGAATCAAACTCCGAATATTAGTTTCAATAGGCATTAGATTATGCCTAACCTAAATGATTAATGTTGACTCTGAGTGTTGGCCATTTCCTGGTGGCCATCCAACACTGGTTAGATAAGAGATTCATCTAACAGTCTCCCTCTCAAGTTACAAGCGAAGAGTCCCAATCGAGAAGACACTTTCTCATCAAGAATTTTATCATTTTCCTATGCATAATTTTTTAAAGACATACATGCATATCAATCTGTGAAGGATCCTTCTAAGAGGCATGTTTCCTACAAAATCAACCGAGAAAGAGTTCTCAAACTTAACCAACCGACTTGAACTTAATTGGTTCAAGTTGATTTGATTGGTTTGATCGATTTTTACCATACTTTCCTTATTCTATTTTTCACCTTGTTTTCCCTTGTTCTATCTTTTCTAGCAAGCAACTCACATTTTCAAGATACCAGATTCATAATATTCTTATCGTTAAATATTCTAGATTGTATTATTTTCAGTAATAAAAAAAAGTAATGAATATTGTTACTTTAAAACACTTTAGATTCATAAATATTCACCAAAATTACTATGTATCTTAACATAATTTGTAACCATAAATTAAGAGCCAAAATTTAAATTTATTCTAAACTGTGATAGTGTTTCATCGTAATTAATAATAAATAAACTTGCATGAATCAAGAGTAAAAATATTACTTTTTTTTTAAGCAAAGTTGCATGGTGGCAACAATAAACAAACTTCAAGCATGATTTTGTGAAGAAAAACTGATGGAGAAAGAGCAAATAAAGGAGAGAAAGCATAAAAGAGGTTGCAAGGGAATACGACAAAAAGGAAGTTTGTTTAACTTTGCTTTGCTTTGGTAGAAAATGGATTGATGGAGAACAATTTACTTAGTTTGGCTTTGTTAGGGTTACTTTGAAATGGTAAAGAAGGGAATTCAAATTAGAGGTTAGGTTGGCACTTGGCAGGGGCAAAGGAAATTATCAAGTTTAGATTTGAGTTGGGTGCTTCCTTAAAAAAGTTTGGTTTAATTCTTATGCGTTGCGTTTGGGTTTTTTTGTTAATGATAGTTTAGTCTGTCAATTTAGTTTAGAAAAACAATACGTAAATCACTGATTAAACATGTTTAAATCAATCTAAGTAGCTGATGGTAATCAAAATTGAACAAACCAACTTGAACAAATTGAATAGTATCAATTTCGATCGATTTGTTTGGTTTTTTTAATTTTTTGCTTACCCCTAACTAATATCATATTTAATGAAAGAAACAAGTTAGGAAAAAACCTTCTTTTTTCTTCTCTACTTTAGCTTTCTTTCCTTTTTCTCAACTCTTTTTCATTCAAGCTTCCTTTTCTTTTATTTTTACAAATTATATTCAATTTGTAAACATTTTTGAAAAGATGTGACTTCCTAGCACAAAATATTTGTTGATAATATTGTTTTTGGTTGTTGAAGAAACTTGGGTAAATAATCTCTTTTTTTCTCATGTTCCAACCATAGTATGTAAAATGAAGTGTAAATTTGTTCAAAATAGTATATGAGTGTGATGTATGTGAATTTTGTTGTCTACAATGTGGTTTATTGGCAAAGATAGTATTGATCTGAATCTTGCAATTACATTAATTGAGCAAAATAACTTGTTTCTATTTAGTTGTTTGAGTGGTGTATTCCATTAATTATGTATGTATACTTATTGTAAGATGTACTTATGTTTATAGTAAAATGTACATATACTTATAGTAAGATGTACATAATTTCGTAGTCAAATGTACATATGTTTTATGTACATCTATTGTTTTGATAATATGTGCATATATTTATAATAAAATTTACACATGTTTGAAGTAAAATGTACATAAAACATTTAGAAGAATGTACAAATAATTATGCTATATACATCTAGATATGCTATTTGTGCATATAATTTTGCTATATGTACTTTTGACTTAATTTGTTAAGACATTTCTTATTAATTGTGTTAGTTTCTACTACCTTTGTAACTATATGCCTTAATATAATTGTGCAAATCTATAGTTCTTGTAACATAATGAAATGTAATGGACCCAAGTAATGTAGATAAGGTGTCAAGAACTATCAATGGAGCTCTTGCAACATATGGCAATGAAACTCTAAAAGAAATTATCTAAAATTGTATGACACAAGATCTTTCATGGAAGGTTATTACCTTATTTTATAAGGCATGTGAGAAGCTTGTCATGCTTGTTGTCTAGTTTATGGATTATTGTTGCACCAAATTTAAAGCTTTACAAAGAATGAATTTAAATTGAAAATGATTCTTAAGTTTATTGGGTTTAAACTAAAATCTATTGATTTATGCAAGAACCATTAAAGTTGCAAGAGAATTTGTTGAGCCTAAAGATTGATGATAATGCACTTGGTATGAATTGAGAAAAAAATTATTCCATTACAAAAATGTACACATTGTTATATTGAATGTGCATATTATTATAATTATAAAAGATATCAATTATATTTTATTGGATGGATATATATATATATTTATGATAACTGTTGTAGACACCTTATTTTGTTCGGGCTAATTTTTCGCGGTCTGAGCATTTTTTACTCATCCACCATTGATCAAAAACTCGATTTTAACTCATTTCTTGGAATAAAAAAAAAGATCAAATCCCATGTCAAATTACGAATTTGGACTTTTAAATTAATCAAAACATTTTTTTTGAAGTCTAAATTAGATAAAAAAAGGTCAATGTCACATGATCACCCTACTCCCTAGTTTGTTGACTAAGATCACCATTAGCCACCCTATTTGCTAGAAAATCATTTCAGCATTTAAACCAGCCACCCTATGTCCATCACATTGGCAGCAAGTTGCTCCCTATAGCCACTTTATAGCCACCAAGCTGACACCACTTTGTCCCCCTTGAGAAATGACCAAAAACACCTCTAAATTGGCTCCAAAATGCTGGCATAAATAGACCACTTATATCTCAGCTGAAAAAAGTTAGATTCTAGCTCATTTTTTAGCTTCCAAAACACATTCTACACCAAGAAAACCAAATCACGTAGCTCTTCACTCACCACCCAAAAACAACCCTTAACACTCATTCCCAACCATTACACAATCAAAAAATCACCCTTATCCATATCAGAAAAAAAACCTCACTATTTCTCTCTTTTTGTTGCTTATTAACAATAAGGAAAAGAGGGAAATTCAAGCCATCTCTACTGCTCCAATTATTTGGTCAAAAAGTGAAGTTTTGTTGGTATAACTTCTCACTTTGTCACTTTCTTTTTTTGTTTTTTAGCACCTTCATCATTTTAGTGAGTTCTCCATGTTTGTGTCACCGTCTTAGGATTTTCATGCATTATTGTGGCCTTTGGTTGTGGTAGTTTAAGATTTGGATGCCTTAATGCCCCTTTGATGTGCAAAATGCC
>JBBYHK010000014.1:9198973-9223414 GCA_038382065.1 Adansonia grandidieri | reverse complement strand
AAATTTATGTGGATGACATGCTCGTCAAAAGCCCTTTTCTTCATCAAGACCTCAGTGACCTTTCGGAGACATTCAACATACTCCGTAAGTAAAAATGAAATTGAACCCTCTAAAATGCGTGTTTGGTGTGTCCGCAGGAAAATTTTTGGGATTCATGATCTCCTCTAAAGGCATTGAAGCTAATCCTGAGAAAATCAGTGCAATCATGCAAATGGGCCCGCCAAAATCAACAAAAGAAGTTCAACATCTGACGGGACGAGTAGCGACACTCAACCGTTTCATCTCCAAATCTGCAGAGAAATATTTACCCTTCTTCAGACTGCTTAGGAGGGCGACCAGACATCAATAGACTGAAGAGCGCCAGTGGTCGTTCGACCAACTCAAACAATACCTAAGCACTCCCCCATTACTCGCCAGTCCGAAGTATAGAGAACAACTTTTTGTCTACCTCGCCTCCGCGAGACAACTCATTCATTGGAGCATCGAACTTAGTGAATTCGGCTTTGAGGAGGACGTCTTTAAGAGGCTGGTTAGTGAGAACAGTGATTGAATGCGCCTAAAAGTATTGCCTCAGCTTCCTTGCTGCAATGACGAGTGCAAAAGCCAGTTTTTCTAGCGTGCTGTAATGAAGTTCACCAGCTTGCAGTACCCGGCTGACGTAGTAGACAGGATACTGATGCCTCCATTCTTCACGGACTAAGACAGCGACGACAGTTTCATCTGACGCGGCGAGGTAGACAAAAAGTTGTTCTCCATACTTCGGACTGGCGAGTAATGAGGGAGTGCTTAGGTATTGTTTGAGTTGGTCGAACGACCACTGGCGCTCTTCAATCCATTGATATCTGATCGCCCTCCTAAGCAGTCTAAAGAGGGGTAAACATTTCTCTGCAGATTTGGAGATGAAACAGTTGAGTGCCGCTACTCGTCCCATCAGACGTTGAACTTCTTTTGTCGATTTTGGCGGGCCCATTTGCATGATTGCACTGATTTTCTCAGGATTAGTTTCAATGCCTCCGGAAGAGATCATGAATCCCAAAAATTTTCCTGCGGACACACCAATCACACATTTTAGAGGGTTCAATTTCATTTGTACTTACGGAGTATGTTGAATGTCTCCGAAAGGTCACTGAGGTCTTGATGAAGAAAGGGGCTTTTGACGAGCATGTCATCCACATAAATTTTCATTAAACGCTCGATTTATCTTTTGAAAAGTTTGTTGACCAAGCGTCGATATGTGGCACCTGCATTTTTCAGGCCGAATGGCATGACTTGATAGCAAAAGGTACTGTCTTCTGTGATGAACGTCATTTTTTCTCGATCGCAGGGATCCATCTTGATTTGGTTGTACTCGAAGAAGGCGTCCATAAAACTTAAGAGTTTGTGCCCCGCTGATGCGTCAACTAGTCGATCAATACTAGGGATAAGGTAGCCGTCTTTTGGGCAGGCTTTATTTAAATCAGTGAAGTCAACACACATTTGTCATTTCCCTAAGGCCTTTTTGACCATGACGACATCAGCAAGCCAGTCGGGATACTTAACGTCCCTGATGTAGTTGGCTTGTAGTAATTTGTTGACCTCTTTGCGTATTGCTTGAAGCTGTTCCGGAGCAAATTTACGCTTCTTTTGCTTGACCGATAAGGCTCATGGGTCCACATGGAGTGAGTGCATGATGACGGTTAGGTCAATGCCAGGCATGTCGACTGCGGACCAAGCGAATACATCAGCGTTCTTTCTAAGGAATTTTACGAGAAGGTTCTTGTCTTGAGTGTCAAGAGAAGAGCCAATGCTGGTAGCCAACGCTAGATCCGAATCGTAGAGGGCTATCTTTTCAGTGTCCTCGGCCGGCTAAGGCTTCTGATTATGAAAACCATCTCTGGCGTCTAGTTGCTCCAGGTTGATCGCCTCTGGTTGTGCAAGTGTAATAGTGTGAACAGACGGTCCGGAGGCATTATCGTGGATCGTGGTTGGTTGGCGTGTGGCCAATTCGATTGACAACAGGTGGCATTGGCGTGCGATTCGTTGGTCAGAACGCATATATCCAATCCCCGTAGGCGTGGGGAATTTCGCCATTAGGCAGTAGACTGTGGTGACCATTTTTATCTTTTTAATCAATAGTCGGCCGATGATTGCGTTGTAAGCAGAAGGCTAGTCGACAACAAGGAAATCGACCAAGGCATTCACAGTGTGTTCCCCGTCGCCAATGGTTACTGGGAGTGTGATCGTCCCTTTGACGGGTATTGGTTGATTGGCGAATCCATAGATTGGAGGTGATGGGTCAGGTCGCCCGCAGTGAAGCCCATGCGAAGAAGGTGTCCCACTGCAGAATTTCCACAACACTCCCATTGTCGATGAGGATTCTATGGACTTGGTAGTTACCTATGGTGGCGGAGACAACAATGGGGTCGTTTTCGCGATCAGATAAGAGTTATGAGTCGGCATCATCAAAACGGATCACCCAATCGGTGTGCTTAACACGCTTGGGTGCCACGTCGACCGCCATTACAGAATGGAGGTGGGACTTTCGTTTTTACTTGCTAACCGCCCAAGTCTCCGCCAGACTGACGATCATGCTTATAATGCCAACGACAGGTCGTTTGGGTGTAGTCTCCTAGCGCTCGTTTGGGGATCGTGTGCGACCCTTGGGGTGTGGCTTTTTCTTCACGAACTGCTTAATCGCCTCCTTCTTTACCAGTGATTCGATGGCATTTTTTAAGCTGAAGCAGTCTTCGGTGGCATGCCCGATGTCATTGTGAAAGTTACATCACTTTTCAGGGTCGTGGCTATTGCGATCACTTCTCATTGGAGGCAGGCGCTCCAAAAGCCCTTCCTTCATTATGGCATTGAGAATTTGAGATCTGGGAGCCGTCAGAGGTGTATAGGACTCGTATTTCGCGTGCGGAGTAGGCCATGTTCGTTTTCTCGTGGGGCTTTGTTGTGATGCGACGGCTGGCATCTTTTTTTGGGGTCGGGTGCTCGGGCGGTCGACTAACCGATTGGGCTTTGGTCCTTGACCTCCTTTTTGCTCGCAGTCCCAGGTTTTTGTTTGTCGACTCGCGATTTCTATTTCCTCGGCTTTCGCCTATTTTTGTGCCTTTTCGTAAAGCTGGTACAACTTCGTGGGTTGGACGTCCGTCAAGGCATATTTTAGGTACTTATGCCGGACGCCAGTTGTGAAGGCTTGGATGGCCCATTCGTCATTCAGGTCCCGAACCTTCAAGGCAGCCGTGTTGAAACGCTTGAGGTAATCACGAATCGTCTCGTCATGGTTTTGCTTAATCGTCATTAAGTTGGCAGACGTTCTGGCGGCTGTTCTGCAGCTACTAAAGTGGGCAAGAAAATGTCTTCCTAGTTGGTCAAAGTTGGTGATAGATCTTGGGTTCAAGGAGTACCACCAAGTCCATGCCGGCCCTCGAAGCGTCATCGGGAAGATGCGGTACTGGATGGTGTCCGGCAAGTCACGCAGGTTGTGGAAAGTGCGAAATGATACAGATGATCGACTGGGTCAGTTTTACCATCATAACTATCGGGAGAAAGTTTGACTTTGTGAGGGACCTGCACCTGGCGAATGTCAGGCGAGAGGGGGTTGTGTTCCTCGGATAACCATTCCAGTTGTCTCTCCACGGTTCACGAAGATCCTTGATTTCTTGTTTCAAGGCCGCTACCTGTTAGGCAAGATCTAAAGTCGATCTTGACGCGTGATGCCCACTGTTATGATGGGAAGTTCCTTGCGTCATTTGCCGTGGGATTGGCGTAGAGCAGGAGCTTTCTTCTACCATCGGGCGAGTGGCCCGGTTAGCTATAACATGTCGCTCTTGCATGTCTGAGTTCGGGTTGTTCGCAATGTGTTGGTTTGGGCGATCAATGGGTTGCATGTTTTGGCGATTGGTTTGGGAGTTGACAAGTCGTGCCAACTGAATCTAGGATTGTTGGATGGCGGCCAGTTGACTAGTGATGGCTTGAAATTACGCTTGGTAATGCGCATGGTAGTCTGGCTGGCTGGGTGGTGTAGGTGTACTGAGTTGAGCAAAGGGGAGTACTGGGGTGTCAAAGGGTGCGTGTAAGATGTTCTAGTGATAATGGTTGCTGGGACCATGGTGCTGGGGCCAGCGGCTTGGTCTGGGTGTGGGATAGAGGTGGCCAGCCGCGGAATCAACCCCAACAGGTTTTGATAGTATGCCAGTGGCGAGTGAGACAGCCATGAAGGTAGTGAGATGGGTACGTGGGATGTTTGGGTGTTTGATGAGCTGGGTATTGCTAGGGTTGCCGGAACTTCGGTACAGTTTGTCGCTTCGGGCGGCGACGAGGTGTTTTGTGGGATGTCAACACTCTAATAGGCCATGGTCTTTTTCCGATCGTGTTCCCACGGACGGCGCCAATTGTTGATGTCTCCTTGACTGATGCCGGAAGTCAGACAGAACCCTGCAATACAGATAAAGTCAGGAGGACGCCAGAGTTTTACTCCGGGGGCCCTCTCTGATGGTTAAGTTAGAGGAATGTTTGGTATATAGGTGTATATGAGTTTTCAGAGCCGAATCCTTACCTGTGAGCATGTTTGCCTTTTTTATTGGATTTGTTTGGGGACATTGTGTCAGGTGGTTTGGTGGTGGTGTGACCAACGCCGAACTAGGTGTCAGGCTATGATGCCTAGTGGTCGGCTTAGTCAGTCGGCCGCCATTCAGTAGATGTCAACTCCGCATTTAAGTCGTTGCCGGAGAGGTCACATCATTATCAGCTGCAATTCGACGATCGCCTATATGTTATTGTCTGGCGATCGCCCGTTAGTAGGAACAGTGGATCGGGGATGGTTCGATGGTCGTCATACGCGGAGGTATAACAAATACTATTAAGCATAATTAATTAATTTAATTTCATGGTTAATTTATTATTGTAATAATATTATTTTAGATAAACATTTATTATCATATTTTATTAACTCGATATTTAAACTTTTAAGTAAAACTCTTAGAGATAATATTATTTTAGTAGTAAATCATTTCAAATTTTAAGATTGGTTTACATGGTAAAATTAAGAGTTGTTTGTCAAAGTTTAAATATTTTCACGAGCATAATAATTTATTTATTTTACAAACATTTAAATGGATTTGGTAATGGTTTCACTTTCAAACACATGATAGTACCCATTTATTTTTTAATGTATTTTTTTAATTTTTATCTTTGAAAAGAATTTTAATAAAATCTGACTCAATTAAATAATATGTTTAATTTTAATCTAATTTTATTTAAAAATTAATAAATTGAACCCAAAATGACATGTACTCGAATAATTCGAGTGTCAAACTTAAATTGTTAGAACCCAAACCCAAAAAAGCTCAAGCCCAAAATCAACTCAAAATTTTGAAAACCCAAATTGATCAAGTCAAGCCTAAAAGGCCATTGTAATATTTATATTAAAATATTAAAGAAATTATTTATATATTAAATCTAAATATTTTCATAATTAAAATTATATAGAATATTTTTTATGCAAACAATAATCTAAACTGAATTGATATGAATTACCTAAAAATGTATCCTAAACTTAGACATGTTAATTAGGTAAGTTAGCTTGATTTTTGGTTTCAATTGGGTCAATTCGGTTTTAAATTTTTTTTTATCATTTTAAAGTTTGGATCTTTTCAAGTTCAAGTTGTTTTGGGTGAAGTCATTCGGATTTGACACTTGGGTTATTTGAGTTCAAGTTGTTCGGGTTTAATTTTTAATTTTAAAATCAAATCGTATCAAACTTAAACAAATTATTTGCTTGAATCAAATTTAATTAGAATTTTACTGAAACATTAAATACAAGTAATACATAATATTTATAGACATTATAATTTTTAATTTAAAAATAAGTATCTATCTAACCCCTTTTTTTTGGATTCAAGTACAATTTGATAATTTTTCAAATTCAAGTATCTGATATACTAAAGCGGGTATCATTATTACCAGAAATCATTATCTCAATCCATTTACATATTTGTAAATGGCTTGTTATAATGCAGTGTAAAAATCATTATAATATAATATGTGATGTGAAATTAATGGAAATTGGTGAGCCTAATAGCTAGCAACCAAAACAGTAATCAAAGCTATAAGAGAGAAAAAGAGAAAGAGATAATAGATATAGAGAAAAAACTACTTTTCTTATTCAATTCTGTGTTTACAATGAAAATGCTATGATCTTTATATAGGCATCAAGCTAGGTCTATATTAATTGTACAGAATCAAATCACAGAGATTATAATCCTATAATCGTAATCAGAATCAAATTGTTACGAAGATTATGATCATGTAATTGTAATCAAATATTAGGAAATCCTTGGTTATGGTGAGTGCAATATTCCATAATATATTATGGAGATTATGATCTTGTAATCATAATCAGAATATTCCATACCACTCCCTCTTTAGATAAACCGTTATTTCCTAACTAGGCTTACCCTTACTACCCCATTAAAAATATTAAGTCCAAAAAACCCAATGGCACAAAAACCGATCAAAAGGGAAAAAGAGTATAGTGTACAGCTCATGTAATGTTCCCTCTTAATTGTACCTAATGACCACATCAAGGGTCGATAATTTCGAGGCATGTTACTTTAAGGACAAATCAACCTTGCACCATGTGTATTCACCCTATACCAATGCCATATTGGAATTTCTCAAAGGCTGACATTGGCAATGTTTTGGTAAATAGGTCTGCAAGATTATTTGAGAAGCTAATCTTTTTGACATCAACTTGTCAACTTTCTTTAAGTTCGTGTGTATAGAACTTTGGCAAGATGTGCTTGGTCCTATCTCTCTCAATATATCCAACCTTATGCTATACATACAACATTGTCCTCGTAAATAATCGCAGGTGAATCTGTAACCGGTGTCATACCACAATACTTATGCATATAGGATACAGCAGATCTTAACCAAACGCACTCTCTCTCAACCTTATAAAGGGTAATAATCTGTGAGTGGTTGGAGGAAATTGCTACTAACATCTGTTTAGTAGATTGCCAAGATATGATAGTACCATTATAACAAAATAAATAATCAGTTTGTGAGCGAGCTTTGTGCCGATTAGATTTGTATCATACATCAACGTATCCAACTAACCTTGAATTAGTAGATTCTCTAAAAGAGAATAAGCCCAAGTCCATAGTTTCACAGAGATAGTAAAAGATAT
This sequence comes from Adansonia grandidieri, assembly GCA_038382065.1. Lineage (NCBI taxonomy): Eukaryota > Viridiplantae > Streptophyta > Magnoliopsida > Malvales > Malvaceae > Adansonia > Adansonia grandidieri. Next base: position 9,216,240 of record JBBYHK010000014.1, on the reverse strand, counting down.
GCTTAATCCCATTCCAACGTCTCCTTGTTGGCTTATAACTAAATCTTGCCTAAAGATTTATCGCAAAGGCAATATCAGTTCTTGTATGCTGTGTTAGGTACATTAATGCCCCTATCGCATTGAGATATGGTACTTCAGGAAAAAGTACTTCCTCATTTGGTTCCCTAGGATGAAACGAGTCATTTTCGGGTTTGAAAGACCTCACTACTATGTGTGTGCTCAGTGGATGAACTTTGTCCATATTAAATCTTTTAAGCAATTGCTCAATGTAAATTAACTAGTGGACAACTATTTCATTTTCCTTGTGCTCAAGCTCAAGACTAAGACATAATTTGGTTTCATTTTCCTTGTGCTCAAGCTCAAGACCAAGACATAAATTGGTTCTTCCCAAATCCTTAACTTTAAGCTTCCTCTTAGGTATTTGATAGTTTCATTCTACTCTCCAGGAGTCCCTATCAAATTCATGTCAACGACATAAATTGCCACCATAGCAAATCCTTTATCTAATTTATTAATGAACACACATGGGCAGATAGGATCATTCTTGTATCTTTCTCTAGTAAAGTACTTGCTTAAGCATTGAGACCACATTTGACCAGATTACTTTAGCCCATACAAAAATCTTTGCAACTTTATTGAGAATAAGTTATGGGGAGTATATGTTTTAGGCATTTTGAATCCCTCGAGAATCATCATATAAATATCGGAATCCAATGAACCATTAAGATAAGTCGTTATTACATTCATAAAACGCATATCAAGTCTCCCTGAGACTACTAAGCTAATCAAGAAACAAAATGTGATCATATCCATTATCGGTAAATATGTCTCATCATAATTAATCCTAGGTCTCTAAGAGAATCCTTAGACTACGAGTCGGGGCTTGCACCTTACAACTTCGTTGTTTTTGTTTCTTTTATGAACAAAGACTCATTTATATCTAATAGGCTTTACATTGTCAAGGGCTCAAGCAACAAGCTAAAACTCCTCACGCATTCAGCCACGATTGCTTCTTCCCATTTGGGCCAATCTTACCTTTGACGACATTCAATTATTGGTCATGGTTCATGATCATCATGCATAATGTCAGTAGCTACTGAGTATGCAAACATACTATCAATGATAATCTCATTCCTATCCTAAACCTCGTTACAGTAGATAACATGAAATTCAATATTCCCTAGGTGATGTTGTCATGGGTTGCCTCTTTAGGGGCATCATGCTCATCTGAAGTATGCTCAACTCTAGGCTCTTCAGAAGCAGGCTCTTGGGGAGGAGTTTTCATATCCGAGGAAAAATGTCTTTCAATCTTATCGGGCATCCATACTTCTAGCATGTTCCATCTTAATCCCTTTGCACTAGTTTATCTAAGACTTTAATCCTAGCTGGAGCATTCACAGCTTGGATACGCAACTTCATGACCCTTGTATCATCATTAAATGCGTCAAGAAGTTTGTTTGCAATTTCTTGCAGATGTATGATTTTTTGTACCTTATTTTCACACTCAGAGGTCCTTAGGTCTAAATGGGATAAATGCTCTTTAAACTAGGAAATTCCCTCATCTATTTTTTGCTTCGTGGCAGTGAAGCATTAGGTATCCCATCGATGGAAACATTGTCTCGTTGAAATGACGATACGAACCGTGTGAAAAAATCACTCGTCATAGGCTCTAGAAACCTAATTATGGACGATGAATCGAATTCAACGTAAATCCCATGATGTCGATGGAGACCATTTTCTTTGGCGGTGCAATAAGCACCTGCACTACACATCCAAGCGTGCAAAGGTATGAAATATCTTGTTCATAACCTAAAACCAATTGCATGAAGGATTGCATTAGTCCAGCAGTGGGGTGCAATCTAATCAGTACCGTCGCATGCATAACAGCATGGCCCCACATGAAAATGTTGACCTTCATCCTCAACAGGAGCATACAAACGATGATTTTGATGCGTTTTATCAAGGATTCCGCTAATCCATTTTGTGTGTACGTGTGGGATCGGGTGTTGTACCTTTAATCCAGTGATGCACAATACATATCGAAGCTCCTGAAATTGAATTCACCCACATTGTCCATCCTACTGCTCTTGATCGGATAATCGTGGAAATGTGCTCGGAGCTTTATTTTATGCGCAAGTAAACGTGCAAAGGTAACATTGTGTGTGGATAACAGGCAAACTTCGGACCGTCTGCAGGATATGTCCACTAAAACCATAAAACATCGAAATAGTCCACTTATAGTATGTATAGGCCATATCTACCTTAGTAAATGAAGGTCTAGTGATAAACTTACCTTGTGAGTATGTCTCACGAGTGTAATCCTTAAACAACATTTTTTTGTCCTTTAGTGGATGTCCATTAGTGTTAAGGATGATTCTACATATCATTGTTAGCTTCTGAGTGACTGAGGTGATCATGCCATAGTCCAAACTCATCGGGATTCACTAGTCTCCAAGACATAGTGGCATACGATCCATAAGCTCGGATCTGAACCCAATAGATGCCAATACTTGAAGCCTTTAGCTTTTCATGGATGGTCTTCTAGAACATCTTGTATGAAGTGATGCAAAAGACTGTTTCTATTATCGTCAACTAGTGTCTCAATGTGATATCCATTCCTAAGGATATATCTGAAGCTAAATAAATTCCTTTTTTATTTTAAACTTAGCAATGCATCCTTTATTTGCAACATGGTACATTCGGTAGTATAAGTGTGACATTACCTGTGCCATCGATAAGGTCAATAGAACCTAATATCATAAGAACATTTGCCTTGCGTAATGTCACACTCGAAAAAAAGCCCATATCGTAAAGGATAGTATGCATTGTTCCACTATCTAAAAAAAAAATTCATACTTTTCTCTATTTTTCCTTTTTGCACTAGTGACATCTTCAGGTGTCAAACAAAAATAAATACAACCAACATAAGATAAAACTTTTGGTTTTCCTCAACAGTAATTATCCTTAGGAATTTTTTAAATCATCCAAGATACATTTATTCAAAACCCATAATACTTTAGTCTTGGCTAGATTTACATAAAGCAGGCAACCCCTAAAACTTGCTCATCCATCCACCAAGTGGGTCCTGTACCTTTCTTAGTCCCACCAAAGGTTAATCCACTTTCTTGGATTTCTTCCACTTTCACTAATAAAGTCTGAGACTTGAAGAGTAATGTTAGCTACAACTAGAGCTTTAAAAGTAAATGTCTCAGTGGCATAGGTTTTAGTGCATTTACCTTTGCTAGACTAGTGTTGGCCCACAATATGTTTAGGCACATCACAGATACGTGACCAATGCCTTTTTCCATCATAGTGGTGACAGGCAAGGTAGTCAATACCATACCGGTAGACGTATCATTTTTGTTCTCGTATAAATACATACCAGTACTAATGTGTTTTGATGTACCGTTTCGGGTTTATCGGAGTTTGAATATTTTTAATTTATATAAATGAAATATATTTTCAAATATGAAATAAATGAGATTAAATAAATTTTATATATTAAATATTCATCAATTATATATAATGTTCTAAAAAACTTTATCAAATATAAGAAATTCAATATTAGTTAAGTAATAAAGCTGAAGTTTTTTAATGATCGTTAAATTTACGAATAATTATGTCTAATATTCATTAAATTTACGAGTAATTCTGTATAATATTCATTGGATTTAAGATCAATATTAATTTAACTTTTCTACAAGCTTATATTATGTACTGACCAGTACAGCTATTTTCAGTCGATACCACCGAAATAGGTCAGTATCTATCAATACAGCCGGTACAGATCGAAACCAAGACCTAAACAAAACCAACTATCATCGGTATCATTATATATCGAAATCGATACATATCGATCAGTACCGGTTTAGTACCAATAACACTGGTGACAGATGTCATCTTGCTTTCCATAGGGTTTTATTGTCATTTTCATGACTGGGGCCTAGATTTCTATTGTGGTTATCCCTACTACCCCCTCTTCTGGAAGGTTGCCCACGTTTGCGGTCCTAGCCCTTAATTTGGCCATTTCTTTTTGTAGTGCTAGCATTTGCTTCAGGCAAAGCTTTGGACTTAGCAGGTCTCATATCACGGGTTTTGAGCAACAATTCAATGTTTTTCTCAGCAATCAAAAGGTATTCAATCAGATCCGAATATGTCTTACACTGATGCACTTTATACCGTTATTGGATAATCAGGTTCTGCGCATGGAAGTGGAAAAAGTCTTCGCCAAAAGTTCTTCAAAGAGCTTGGTCCCACACAACTCAAGATAAGAAACAATGTCATACACGGCCAAGTTGTAATCACTCACAGACTTGAAGTTCTGCATCTTAGGCCCATTTAATCATGTTGGGCCTTAGGGAGGATCACGATTTTTGTGTGATCATACTACTCCTTAAGTCTAGCCTATAGAACTGTAGGTTCTTGCACTAACAGTACTAGGTCTTCAGGCTCTCATGTAAATGTCGCCTTAGGAAAAATCAAGGCATTTGCCTTATCTTTGCCATTGGCTTGACCATCTGCGGGGATGGCATTTGACAATCCTAGTCCTTCTAGGTGAATCTCCACCTCCAAGCACAAGACAAGATAGTTGGATCCATTCACATCATGGATGTGGAATTTCGGCTCCTTAACGTTAGCCATACTTTGCACATAAAACAAAACCGCAAAAATTAGACAAAGTTCAGGTACCAAGTAAATAATATAATAGGTGTTCAGTGAGTGTGCATGTAATAAATCAAATTTAGACATTCACAAGTCAATTTGACAACCTCGAGTGTCAAGAATAATTCTTTCGAATTTCATCAACTTTTAAGGCAAATTGCAAACTAGTCTTAGTCTTGAAAACCTAGGGTTTCTTTGCAAATATACCAATTCTGGTAGATTTCGACGTCATTCGGGTCATGACTTGGTTAGGCACCTCGCCACTGCTTCGAGGGTGACCTTGTTCGACCAAAGGGTGGCATCTTTTGTCGGGAATTGCAGTTCAAAGTTTGAGTTTTGGGGTTTCCTTGATTCGAGAATTTTTAGCCACAACTAGCAGCGAGGAAATAAGGGTTAATCAGTGCATAAATCAGATTCTTCAGGATCTGATTAAGCCAAGATTTAAACTTTTTAATCCTTTTTGGTTGCTTCAAGCTCTAATGATGCCTTTTCACCAAAATATATATTTTTTTAACTAGCTTCCGGCTAGATAAACAACTATTTTTACGGCCTAAAGCCTGCTCACAATTGTGTAAACATTAAATTACGACTGCTTTTATTATTTCTCTTGAAGCAATATATGTTATTCATCAAAGTAAATTGTTAATATCTTCATGAAGATATAAATTAATTGAATAAAAATAAAACACAATTGATTTACCAATTTTCTTACCTTCGTAACAGTGTTGCTAATAACGTGTTATGAAAGTGATACAAATTGGTGAGCTTGATGGCTTGCAAGCAAAACAATAATCAAAGCTATAAGAGAAAAGAGAGAGAGAAAGAGAGAGAGAGAGAGAGAGAGAATAGATATAGAAAAAAGACTACTTTTCTTATTCAATTCTGTGTGTTTAAAATAAGAATGCTATGACCTTTATATAAGCACCAAGGTAAGCCTGTATTTATTATACAGAATCAAATCACAGAGATTACGTTCCTATATTATAATCGTAATCGTAATCAGAATACTACGAAGATTACGATCTTGTGATCATAATCAGATATTAGGAAATCCTTAGTTATGGTGAATCCAATTTTCCATAATATATTATGGAGATTATAATCCTGTACTCGTAATAAGAATATTCCATAACAATGCAAATATTAATAACCTACTTTATATACTTTTATAAAATCATATAATAAGACTTAAAAAATTATACATTTAAAATAAAAACAATACATTTACCTTACACATGTATCATGATAAGAGATTATATAATTTGACTTGAATTACATGATAAGATATTATTATAACATACCATACAAATCATTATGCTAAAACACATATATCATTATTAACAATCTATTTTATGTACTCTATTTAAATTACACAAAAATGGATTATAATTTTAAAATAAAAATAGTGCCTTTTTATACAATATGTGTAATGATAAAAGAATATTATAAAATTATCATAAGTATATCCATGATAATTATAATACATAATTTATTATAAATCTTATTATAAGATTATCATGACTGATATAACATTTTATTATTTGTTTAAGAGATTAAAAGATTTTTTTGTCTATTAAAAATTATCTTGAAATCCTGAATCATTAATTAAGAAGGTTATTATCGTAATAACATAACAAACTTATACAAAAGAATTCAAAAAATTACTCTTTATCCAATCCAGTCTGATTTAAAATAAAGATATTAAATTTGATTTACAACCAATTAATTAAAACTTAATTCCTAATCCTAACATTATTTATAATAATCCATTAAAAAAACATTATATATAATAACATCAAGCTTTTTTATCTTAAGTGTTTTCTCTGTATGCATAATGCACATTTTATCATATCAAAAAATAATAATTATAAGTTATAAAATTAAAATAAATTAATAATTACATTATAGTTAAAATTTTATTAAATTAACTTTTTTTAAAAAATTATATTTAATTTCTTAGTTTAAAATCAATTCGAATTTAAATTAATTTAAATTTAAATAATTGTAAACTCAAATTATTTTTCAATTAAATTAAATTTAAATTTAAATTAATTAATAAATTTTTTAACTCAATCTGACTTACATAGGTTTAGTGTCTAACTTAGATTGAAACTAGAGGGCTCGATGGGTCAAAGGGTGAGGCGGAAGGGGGCAATAAAAGCGAAGGGGGGGGGGGGGAAAGAAAAAAAAGGTGTAGGATCCGAAGTAAACGACAAAAGACAAACTTAGTTATCAATCCATTTATTCTCGGGAACTGAAAATTCCAGCAATCTTGATTGGCTCACTTGTTAAATGTAAAAATAAACGGATGAGATGAAAAAAACATAAAATTGAAAAAGAAATATTTTAGAACGGATAGGTATGGGCTTTTTTTTTTTTTTTGGATAACACTGCTTATCACTTGCTCTAATTTAGTGTTTCAGTAATTAGAATGTAGATTTCCATTATCTATTTTTAATGCATGGACAAGAAACTATTACCTTTTATATGCTAATCTATCTTACAACTTGAAGATGAGATGAATAGTTAATTTTCATTGGTTTTTAAAACAAAAAAAAAAAAGGGAAGAAGTAGAAGAAAAATCCCAAAACATTTTCTTCTCTTTCATATTCTTCCACTTTCTTTGAACTAAACATTTTGAAACCGAAAACAATGAGCAGGAATATTTTTAAAGAAAAAAGAAATCCAAGGGCAAAAGCAATGGGCAAGATTTGCATAGAACATTTAAAAAAAATTATAAAAAAACTCCTACCTTCATTCTGGTCCAAGTAAATGTCCTGGATCCGGAAATGGTACTTGTTGAAGCAATCATCGGATGATCCGACCCGAGAATAAAGATCCGAAAGAAACAACCTGGCGTCGGTGCGGGTGTTGGGATCCTCAAGCCTCTCCAGAAGCGACCTGAAGGCAGCATATGCAGAATCACCCGATTGTTGGCACTGCTTCAAAAACTCCTCAACCGCTATTTTCACTCATACTACACGCTCTCTTTCTCATCTTTCGGTTTTCCGAATTAAGAGACCAAATATATACCTCTTTTTTTTTTTTTTTTTCCTGTTTGGCTTCTCCGATTTTACTTCTTTAATAGCTTAGACTTTATTACTACTTTTGGCAAAGGGCTTCCGGTTTTAATTTGAACCATCACTGCCCAACATTTACTAATTTATTATATTTTACTCTATTCTATTCTATTCTTATTTTTAGTTTATTAATATCATTTTGACCATTGGCCAACAACAAAGTTTTTTTTTTTTATTTTATTTCCACGCGGCAATTATAGTTTACGGGACGCGGGATCTAGTAGGTTCCACAATAACGAGGAAAAAAATTTTAACTTCTTTCACATTTTTTTTTCAATTTTTTTATTTTTAAAAAATCTTTATTTTATATTTATATTACTTATTTATTTTTCAAATATGAATATAATTTTAATAATTTTAGTTTATTTATTTCTCTCATGCTAACATAATTTTTTAGTTATTAATTTAACATAAATATAATTTTAATAATTATTTATTTTTAATTATTATTTACCATAAATATAATTTACATTTTATCATTTAATATAAATATATTTTTAATTCTTTATTATATATGCACTTTAATCTAATTATTTAATAGTTATTTTTTATTTTCACCTTAACATCATTACTTCTTTTAAATTTAAACACATATTTCAACACTAATTTTAATTATATTATGGTAATTAATTTATCACTATAATAATTAATCTCACATTTATCTCTATTTTTAACTTTAAAGTTAATCTCATCGTTCATCTAAATAAAATATAATAATTGATGATATGTATTTTTTTATGTTGCTCCTATTCTTTTTTTTTTTTTTCAAGTATTCATATATGACTTTGATATTCTATAAAAATATAACTTATAAGAATTTTTTAAGTATATAAAAAAATAAAAATTGAATATATTAACAATAACATAAGATTTCAAAGCTAAATTCTGTGTAGTTTTTACTTTTTTTGAATAATTCCTTACCAAGTTTTTGGTTTTATGTTTTTTCGGTAATTCCTTACCAATTTCGTCAGTTTTAGAATTTCTAGTGTTCTTGCCCAGCTTAGCGTGAGTACTAAAGTTGATTTTTTATTCATCAATAAATTTTTTAAATAAATATAAATTACAATTATCCTTTCAATTGAATTGAAATTATAAATATTCCTTAATAGCTTATTTATGTCGAAAGTTGTTATTATTATTATTATTATTATTATTATTATTATTAAAGAAAGAAAAAATTATAAAGAAAGGGGAAAAAAAGGAAACAAAATGAAAGGAAATAACATGGAAAGAGGGAAAAGAAAAGAAAAAAGATTTTTGCATATTTATATCATTTTTTATCACAAGTGAAGGTATTATATTTTTATATAAATTTTTTGCATATTAATAATTTTTTTATATAAGTTTTGACATATTCATATATTTTTATATTATTTTTTATTAAGTGTTATATTTTAATTATTTTTTATGTCGTGTATAAAATTACTAAGTCTAATTAATACTATATATTCAAAGAACTCTCAAATTTGTATCACATATTATATAATAATTGATTCTTTAATTTTTTTTTTTTGGTTTTATGCATTATTAAATGAAAAAAATTATTATATTGACAAAAGAAAATGCAAAATATTGAAGAATAATATAAAATGTGTAGATGTAAGCGGATTTTTAAAACTTTGAGGATTGAACAAATTTGAATATTCAACATTATTCAAGCTAAAGTCAAAACGAATTCAAATAATGAATATTCAAAATTAATATTTAAATTTACTATAAATCAACTACAAGTAGTAAATAAAAATACAAATTTTGAATTTGACAAAACGGATAGGATAGTGTTGGATATCAAATTTATTATCCATTGCTATCCTAGTAACAAAAGTTAAAAAAATTCTTTATTTCTTTATTAATAATGATTTCTTATAATTGCTTAAATTATGATTATTTTTAAGTGAGCAACCTATTTTGTATTTTCACTAACAAAGAAAAAAATGTTACTTAATTTGCATTTCTTTCGATTTTTCTCAAGATACTATCCAAATCAACATTCAATTTTAAAAATAACATCCCTCAAAATCAAATCTACTAAATATCTAAATTTATAAAATTATTTTTTAACAATAAAATATAAAATTGAACAACTAAAATGTAAATGGATATCGAATCGTATTGGATATTAAATTTCATTATCGATATAAATAAAATATATTTGGATAAAGATTCAAATGTCTAACACTATCGAAACTAAAATTAAAGTGAATTCAAATGATGAATATCTAAATATTCATATCTAATCTACTAGGAATAATAAATAAAATGTTCAAATCTATAAATATTTGAATTGACAAAAAAAATTAATAGAATAGTTTCTGATCCATTGCCAACCCAATTATAAAAATTTAATTGTTTTTGTTTTTTTGTTTCCCTACTAATAAATTAAAGGTTAACGTGTACACACACATGAAAAAATTTTTGTAATTATTATAGTAATTTTTTTTTAAAATTTTATAAAACTAATTGATTTGATGTAAAATACTTTCTTAAAGGGAAAAATGTAGGCATCCATTAAGTTAACCCCAGTAATAGTTATTTTTTATAATAAATTTAAATTATAATACTTTTTAAGTGAGAAATTTATTTACTAATTTTACTAACAAATGAAAAAGAAGGGATAGGTGGTGGGATCAATTTTAATATTATAGGTATTAATTAGAGCATCACTTTGCATTTCACTGCCGTATATTTTTCTGCTTTTCTTTGTTTAGCTCTTGTTTGAAAATTTAATATATTTAGACCTAATTTAGCATTGATGTTAAAAAGAAAGCTTGGATTAAAAAAAGTATATTCAGAAAATGTAGTAAAAAAAGTGATTTAAAAACTTTTAAGTGTGTAGTATTATTATAAAAAAAAAAAGTGTTTTTAGGAGTTAAAATGTTAAAAATAAATATGTTTAAAATAATAAAAATTTAGAGAGGTAAAGATAATAAAGTCATTTTATCTAAAAGCTAGTTTTCAAACTAAAAAAGCTCCATTTTTTTTAGCTCTTTAGTTTGGGTTGTCAAACCATGATTTTAAATAGAAAAACTAAAATTTTTTTCTCGTTTAGTATTACATTTGCAGTGAAAAATAGCGTTTGGCCTTAAAAATTATGCCAACAACTATGCTAAACTGAGCCTAATAAGTGATGATATATGCTTTTTTATATTGCTTCCACTTTTATTTTAAATGTTCATATTATGCACTTTTATTTAATGTATATTTGGACATTGATATGAAAATATGATTTATCGAAAATCTTTTAAATATATGAATAAATTTTAAAATATTCATATTCGATATTTACACTCAAATTCAAATAAAATTCTAAAATATTCATATTCGATATTTACCCTAAAATCAAAATAACATATTTTTAACGTAAATTCTTGACATTTTTATGTTTTTAATAGTCCTTTACTAATTTGTTTATTTCATGTTTTTTAACATTTTGTTACTAGTTTGTTCACGTATTAGAGCATTCAATTGCATTTCACTTAAACATAACAATTCGTATATTTTCATATTATAATCATGTTTAAGATATTTTTATATTTGCATAAATTTTAATATATCAATAATTAGTATTATATAAATTTTAAAAATGTATTCTTATTTTGTTATGTTTTAATTACTTTATATGTATTTATGTACTATTGTTTGAAAATTTGATCTAGTAAAATATTAGGTTTGAGAAAAATAAGCTTCTAAGACTATGTGTGATAATATCTTTAAAACTTTCAAAGTATAGAAAATTTAAATTTTTTAATAATTTATTTTTTACTTAGGACTTATAAGGAAACTTCCAACAAAGGGAAATAAACTTTAAAGTATTAAAAAAGGTAAAAGCGAAAAAATTAATTATAATTAGGGAAATAATAATTATTAGATTTATTAATAAAGAGATTGTAATTACTTTTTACCCTTATTTCTATATACTTTTTGCCAATCATTTTCCTACCAAAACTACATAATATATATTAAATATAAATTTTATATATTAAAAATACTATTTAAAAATAATAAAAAATTAAAAACTATTTTATATTAAATCTTAAATTATTATTTAAAAATAATATAAAATATTTTTTTTACTTTTTATTATTTTTAAATAATAATTCGAGATTTGATATAAAAAATTTTTAATCTTTTATTATTTTTAAATTGTATTTTTAATATATATATATATAATTTATATATAATATATATTTGAGGTCGGTTCATTGTATTGGAACCAGCCCTTCACATATTGGAACTTACATATGTTAATACATGCCTTAGGGTCAACCGGATTAGATGAAGCATATGTTAGTTAATAATGCAAGCTAATCATTTATGTTAGTGATTTAAGGTTTTCTTTCATGTTATTGGCGTGATTGATAATCATGTAAAAACTAATTGGATAAAGCCTATGAAATATAATGGCCCTGCAAAGTTAGTAATGAGTTACGACAATGAGGTCTTTATGCATCAAAGATATGTTTTTAAAAATATTCCTAGTTATCATATTGTCAACGCAAGGCATTAACAATAAACAAAGAGTGGCACATGCTAAGCCTCTATGCATTTGATGCATGCAACTCCTTAATCTCATGGAAATTGAAGTATAGAGACACTTAGGGATAGTTATGGGTGCTTGTTTTGTGGAAACAAGTTCACTGCATATAAATCGTATGAGAACTCTATTTGATATAAGTTACACAAGTGTCTATGGTATATGTTATCATCTGCCAGTTATGTATATTAGTCCTTAGACTTGTAATACTAGGTTATCTTGTATTGGGATTGTCATCCTTTTATTCCATAAAGAATAATTACACAATAGATGGATGCATATGGTAAGGTGGTTTTGGGTATGACATGAACCATACAAAGGTGGATGAGTGATCCAGAATGATTTATCACTCAGAGTGACATTAGAGACATATCTCATATGTTCTTGGCTTTGGTTAACTTGATAAAGTCATTGGCCAACGCATGATAAATTTAGGAAAATTCATTTCTCTAAAATCATAAGGTTAACCAAAAGCTGTAGGAACCAATATGGATAGATACATGAGTAGATACTACACTATGCTTTTTTCTGAGATATTTGGTGAGAGGACCGAAGTACACGAGAGGGTGGTTGCTAAAAGGTTTTTTAAGAGGTCATATTAACTTTTCTTGCATACCGGGTGGCCATGATGCCTTGCTAAAGGTCAATCTTGATCTATAAATATAAATACACTTAATTAGGTAATTACATTGATTACTGTTATGGTGGAATAGGTCACACACAATAAGATGATCTCCTAGATTAAAATCGAGATTTAATTAAGATTGAATTAATTAAATAAAAGATATTGTAGACACTTTATTTTATCCGGGCTAGTTTTTGGCATCTTAGGAGTTAAGTAAAAGATGGTAAAATTAGAAAATAGAAATAAAAACTGGGGGATGATTGCTAGGTGCCTGTCACCAGGCACTATTAGGCGACACTACACTAGGCAAAATTTTTTTTTTTAGGAAGGTCTGAAATGCCTATAGACCATATTAAAGAAAAATATAAAAATGAGGCATTAAAGGCCACTATTATGGTGTCACCAAGGTCATTTAAATGAATACACAGATCAATTTCCCATTGTTTGTGACCAAATTGAAGTAACTCGGGAAGCCATGGGTACGTGCAAGTTATATCAATGCACAAGTATTGATACAAGGCTTTACATCATCAAAATTTTGAATTTTCACATGTAGTATCGATACAAGAGGGTTTAGTATTGATACCTGAGATGTGGCATTGATGCCTAGCATGTTTGTATCGATACAAACCTTGGAAGTAGCCAAAGTTGTGATTTTTGGAAAAATGTATCAATACACAAGCATGAGTATCGATACAGGCCTCTAAGTCTCGAGACTGGTAACATTTTTTCCTCTTAGTATTGATACACAGCTCATTATATCGATACTCAGGAGTAAAAAGTACCTTGTGTATCGATACAACATGCTTTGAATCGATACACCAAGGCATTTTTGCCTAGTTCGAGGTACTTTTCAGCCTTCAAAAACTTGATTTAAACATGTTTTTGCACCAAGGAATTATCATAAATCATTGCAAACCTCAACTATGGGCTCATTAACGGATTCAAACAAATTTTTGAAGCCTAAACAATCAATGACAAAGTCACTTTCATAAGATATATGGGTGTAAAAGGGTGTGGCAGGCATATCTCCAGTTACAGGCAGTCACAACCTTTTTGCCTCTTTGCTTAGCATGGCAGAACTAATAAGAAGAGAGTTAGCTGAGCATGGTAGCTGAAGATGTGCCCTAGTGCAGAAGGGAAAATAAAAAATGCCCTTGCATTGTCTTCTAAAAACAGTGGCTGAGCATTGAATAGAGGACTCTCCTAACTATCTTAAAAAAAAAATCTTAGCTATCAAAAAAAGTTCTCCAGCAATCTTAAAAAACTCATCATCCATCCCCACAAATCCTCCAGCAACTTTCGCTCCAAAAACTCACCAAAAACACTATTTCATTGCCTTTCACCCTCAGCCAAACTCCATTCCTATAGCTCCATAAAAACACCTTCAAAAACTCAACATTTCATATACTTTCATCCTCAAAACACCCCACCGGCAACCATATTACTAGAAAGCTTCTTCCTTTCACTCTTTTCTTACTAAATATAGCAAAAAAAAAAAAAGAAAGGAATTGAGCTTAAACTCACTACTTTTAAAAAGGAGAAAAGTTCAAGCTTTTGCTGGTATATTTTTTACCTTGTTCCATACATTTTCTATTTTGATCATCCATTTCATTTTAGTGAGCCCTTCGTGCTGCCATGACCCTCCTAAGGCTCTCATGCATCATTGTTGCCTTGGTTATGGTAGTCTTAGGATTTCGATGATCCTCTTGACCTCTTGATGTTGTGGGATATATAAACTCACCATACTTCATTTTCATCATTACACAGCCTCGTTCATGTATCTTTTGCCATGTTCCTTCCATATTCATATATCCATTTCGTATTTAAATGGTCACCTTAACACATTTTAGGCATGTTCAAACTTTTTTTATGTTTTAAGGAGTCTTATTAAATAAAAATGCTGTCTTGACAACTCCAGCATCCATTCCCTTGTTCAAACATGTTCATATCGTCTTCATGCACCCTATTTGTCATATTCTTGCATTTATGTCACCCATTTTCATGTCAAAATGTCATCTTTGTATGTTTACATGTTTAACCTATATTTATCTTGGTACGTACTGCATTTGTTCATGATATCTCCATCAAAATGCTTGCTTGTTTCTTAAAACCTACTTTTTAGAAACATCCCCAAGTTAGGTTCATGCTGCCTCCAATAGATGAAGAGCAGCATGGATTTAATGCTTGCATCAAATTAGTCTCCCAATCTTAGGGGTAAATCAACATTTTAGCTCTAGATTCATGGTGAAATAAGTTTATTTTTCAAAAAAGGAAATCCTTTTAGTATTAAACCTTGATCTTGAGTCTTATTTTCCTTTTAGTAACATAGTCAACGGGTTGTTCCATCTTCCTAAACTACTCCAGGATTGTGGAATGAACTTGTGAAGCCCATGTTGCTTTCTATCATGGACATTCGGACATCCTAGACCTGAGTCTATCTTCAAAAAAATCGAAATATCAAATAATCCCTCTATTTTTTCTCTAGCAGTACTTAATCCAAATTTAGAAAAACCATTTTCAAACCACAAAATATTTCTCTTGATTTTGTTAATATTTTTACCTTAAAAGACATCGAAGTACATTTCTAAAGGTGTCTTATTTGCCCTCGAATCATCCCGGATAAGGGAGTTATGATTTTTCAAACCTTTGTTGGTTGGAACCCCTGGAACCAACATGCAACATTCTGTTTGGGCCATTTTGGCCTATCAAATGATTTTGATGAAATTTTTAAGTATTTTTTCTAAAACTTTTACGAAATTCCCTTTTCGGAAAGGTATTGTTCACAGTTTAACAATCTCGGATGAGCTCGAAATGATTTTTCAAAGTTAGGCATGTCTTTTCCCCTACAGGTACTGCCAGTGTCAATATAGACTTAAATTCAAAAATAAATTTCACTTAGAAAGTGACTATCTAGAATTTTTAGAATATTTTTACATTAAACCTTATTGAGTTATCTTTCTAACGATACCTTATTCACCACCTAAAGCCTTCGGACGAGCCTGAAATAAATTCGAAGGGGGTGACACGATGTTGTCTCCTATTTTTATCTTAGTTTTCAAATCTCTTTTTATCGAGACGTTCGAATATTTCAAAATGCGTCCAGTTGATTCCCCCACAACATCAGCCCTTTTTGACTAGGATCAAGATTAAAATACAAAAAATAGGATTTCATATTAAAATTTTTGCTAATAAAGATACTCTAACTCCATTGCTCAAAGGGGATACTCCAACCCTATTTTTAATTAAAAAATTTAAATTTTCTCCTTGTTCCTAAATGTTTTCCTAACATGGAGGATACTCCAACCCCACTAGAGGATACTCCAACCTTATTTTTTTTTAAAAAAAATATAATTTTTTCTTTATTCCTAAATATTTTCCTAACTCTATATTTGGGGATACTCCAACCTCACATCTCCGAGGGGATACTCCAACCTCGCTTTACCTTGAAAACATCCAAAATTTTCTCACTTCCGGATGCCTCAAACTACTTTGATAAAAACCATCTTCGTTCTTCAAATTACCATCGAATCCAAACCGATCTCTAAAATTGTCATCTTGGTTATTCTTTAATAATCTAGAAAAACTGAGATATATTTCGATCGCCCCTCCTTTTTACGTTCTTTTGTTTGTGATTGCTTGTTTATGATATTATTATATTTCACTTTTTCTGACTCATTAACTCGTTTCCTTCTGTAGTAATTATCGTGCATTCATATTTAAAATTCGTTTTTCCAATAAAATTTATAAGGTGATGTTTTGTGTTGGTATCTCTCTAGTGCCTAATGCGGAATATCAAAATTTTAAAACTCAATCCGAACTTATATTCATAAAAACTCTCTATGTTCCTTACATCTCCGATGCACATAGATGAGCTAATTAAAAAAAAAAAAGAATGTTAGCTCAAAGGAAAGATTGAACCAAGAGGGGGTGAATTGGTTCTATAAAAACTTGATAAATTTGAAGTAAATTAAAAATTAAAAATAAATTAAGTATAAGAAAAATAAACAATCAATGCATAGAGGTTCGGTCCTTTAACTCGGCACCTACGTCATCTCTTCTTGGTATTTTCTTACCAAGGTGATTTCCACAATTCACTAAACAAATTGTTACCTTTAAGGCTAAGATATAACCTTATGCCACTATCTTTTAAGGTTTAGATAGAACCTTTCAATTCCTTTGAGAATTCTACCCCAAATTCTTAAATATTTTCATTCACTTTCACACAACCCCTTTTATGATATGAATAAAGTATTTTGCAAACAGATTGAACCTCTAGTAGGTAGATATTTGCTGAAATTTAAGTACAAGATGAATGAGATACAAATAGGCTTGAAGAGTATAAATTTGATACAAGTAGAAATGA
>JBBYHK010000014.1:9086771-9194745 GCA_038382065.1 Adansonia grandidieri | reverse complement strand
TAAAAACATTACCAAATCTGTAATATATGTATGTAAAATATTTCTTTAAGAAAATTAACTATAATTTTCTAGAAATTTTTTATTATTAATTAAATATATTATATGTGTGAGAAATTATTTTTTGTAGTAATTTTTGTAGTGAAAAAGTTTTCATATTTTTTTAGTTTAATAATTTATTTGGTTGTACTAGTAATAATTATATTATATTAAAAAAATAATTATTTGATTAAATTTATAATTTTTATTAGTTGGTAAAATTATAACTAAACATTATAAAAATTACACATAAATATTAGAATTTACATAATGTTTATGTATAATTAGTGTTATATGTAATGTATTTATGTAAAGAATCTTATAAGATAATATATATATGTAATTTATTACATACAAACATTACCGAATTATTACAAATATTACTATATTTGTAATATATGTATGTAAAATATTTCTTTAAGAAAATTAAATATAATGTTCTAGAAATTTTTTTATTCTTTATTAAATATATTATGTGTGGGAAATTGTTTTTATTTTTTATTAAATATATTATATATGTAGGATATTAATTTTTGTAGTAATTTTGGAAGTGAAAATTTTTCATTTTTTTTATTTTAATAATTTATTTGGGTATATTAGTAATAATCATATTATATTAAAAAAATAATTTTAAGATAAAATTTATATTTTTAATTAATTGGTCAAATTACAACTAAATATTATGAAACCTACATATAAATATTACAATTTACATAATGTTTATAGGTAATTTGTGTTATATGTAATGTATTTGTGTAAAGAATCTTTGAAGGTAATGTTTGCATGTAATTTGTTACATAAGAACATTACCGGATTACATACAAACATTAAAATGTTTATATAAAAACATAACCAAATCTATAATGTATTATGTAAAATATTTTTTTGAGAAAATTAACTTTAATTTTCTCAAAATAATTTTTTATTTTTAATTAAATATATTATACATTAAGGTTTGTATAAAAATGAGATCAACAACTATCTATATAGGCTCGAATTCAAAACAGTGATTGAGCTTTTATCAAGAGTTTATTATAAAATATATTATATATATACCAACCCTTACCCTACATACATATATATATATATATAATGTGGGGAGTCAGTTCCCTTGTAAAGGAACCAACTCCCCATTTTTATATTATATATACAATATTTATTATATACATAATATATTATATATTACATATAAATTATATATATTAAAAATATATTTTTAAAAAATATTTTATATTCAATGCTAACATCATCCCTTAGTTTGTGAAAAAGATTACGAGAGAATTACAAAAAAGTAGAAGGTAATAATAATTATTAAAAAATAAAATCAAGAAAAAATAATTTTAAAAAAGAAAATAGCAATTATTAGAATTATTAATAAGAAAACTATAATTAACATTTTATCTTATTTTCATCTTATTTTTTGGCTACCTTTTGCCCTAACAGTAATTTAGTGGAGGTTATAAATTATATATATTAAATTATAATATATATTATTTACTATTTTTTTTTTTGCAATCTTAAGGATTAAAAATTTTTACCCAAATAATCCAAAGATAATAAGTTAAAATTATCTTACTATACAAGAATAATTAATTGCATTTTTTATTTTTTGCTTACAAGTTTATTTTTTTGTTTCTATTGGAACATCATCCTCCTATTATACAAGAATAATTAGCTTCAGCATATATAAAGCTATGCTCAAAGTGATGTCGATCATACATGAACACAACTACTTTGTATTTGTGTTTTACATTTAGTTATAGTGAGTCGTACTTTAGTTTTAGGGAGTCGTACATTTAGTAATTATTTTTTAATATAAAATTTTTTAATATTTTATTATGTATTATATATTATATAATATATTATTATGTTATTTTTATAATATTATATATCATTTTATAATTATATAATATATATTATTTGAAAATTTTTAAAAATAATTTGGATTTAATATTAAATATTTTTTAATTTTTATTATTTTTATATTAATTTAGTATTTAATATAATTCGAGATTATTTTATAATTCAAGATTTAATATAATATTTTTAATATATATAATTTATATGCAATATATAATTATACATATTATATATATTTTGTGAGAGGTCGATTTTGTTACGAAGGGAGTCGATCCCCAACATACATAATATTATAATATATAATATATTATTTGTAAATGGTAATTCGAGATTTAGTATAAAATAATTTTTATTTTTTGTTATTTATAAATGATATTTTAAAATTTAATATAAAATATATTTTTATTTTTTATTTTTTATTATTTTTAAATAGTAACTCAAGATTTAATAAAAAATATTTTCACATATTTTATTATTTCTAAATACTATTTTTTATATATATAATTTATATATTTTTATATTCATAATTTATATATATATAGTTTATATATATATATATGGGAGAGTCGGTTCCCATACCAAGTGAAAGTAAGATTAAATTATAATTATAATCTCCTTATTAATAATTCTAATAATTATTTTTTTAAAATATTTTTTTTTACTTTCACCTTTTTATAAAAGTTATCACCCAATTTTACTTTTTTTAAATTCTCTCTAAATGTTACCAATTAACAAGTAAACCATATTTATCTTTTTTTTTTTTAAGCAAACAGTTGAGATTAAAAATTTTACCTATAAAATTCATATTATTTTAAGCTAATGAGAATCTTATAATAAAAAACGTATCCTAAAATTTTCCTTGTGTATATCCCTGCGCGCATGTGATTTGAGAAAAAGAGAAAGTAAAAAAGACGGAGAATTGAATTCTTTAATTGATTAATTAGGTAAATAGTAGTGTGAAATATGTATCACATGTGGCATGGTTTTCAGTCACACAGACTACTGATGAATATCTTCGAGTGGCCGTCGCAGCTAGCTAGCTAGGTTAGTTGGTTTAATAACAAAATTCCCGCATGGCATGACCAGCCAATTCTTGGACGCGCTTTCGTTTAATGATTAATCATCATTACAGCTTCCAAAGATGTGGCCTCATTCTGAGTCACATACGGATCAATCTCTGCTCCGCTGCCTTTATTGTGGGTGGTGGCCAGCTGCAACTCCATTCATTAATTACTTAAGGAATTAATTAATTATTATATATTCATAATCTCTGGTGGTGAAAATGAGAAGATTCACCGTCAGGAATTTATTTACACACACACACATATATATATATATATATATAAATGAAAAAAAGGAGAAAATAAGAGGCTTCAGTATGAAAAGGTGGCAATTTATAACGATCGAGCTGCATCTACACTACATATTCAGGAGGAAAAAATACACGAAAATGCTTAAACTGGAGGAATTAAAAGAACTAAATAGTCTGGATTTC
This sequence comes from Adansonia grandidieri, assembly GCA_038382065.1. Classification (NCBI taxonomy): domain Eukaryota; kingdom Viridiplantae; phylum Streptophyta; class Magnoliopsida; order Malvales; family Malvaceae; genus Adansonia; species Adansonia grandidieri. The sequence goes on along the minus strand of JBBYHK010000014.1, from coordinate 9,191,354 downwards.
CGATAATATAAGCTAGCTAGCTATTTTTTACATTAATTTCCCAAGATAGCTAGCTATTCTTGATGTTGATCCTCCCAGCTAGTAAGTTGGTTTAAAAACTAATCAAACGCGGCAGTTTGTGTTATTGGTCGATTACTTATCAATTATGGCTTCAAAATTGCCAAGTCAGGCATTAATTAGTTAATGGTGTTGTTTAGAGATTAAATAATTATGAGTCTGATGATCTAATCGTAATGAAAAATTTACCTTCTAAACGCATAGATGGAACAAGGTGAAAAGGGCAGGTACAAGGGCGAAGAATGAATGGTGCAACTGCATGGAAAGGTGTAGCACTCAGGCTAGCCATCAAAATCATGGATATATATTCATGAAGAAGAAAAAAAAATACATGGTTAGAAAGCGCCCGGCTGATAAAAGCATTATGTATGATAAATATTGCTTTCTTAATTAAATTGGAGGAAAACACTACTAAATTTCCTTTCTATTGATAAATATATAAAAGCCAGCCGTTCTTTACATGATTTTGCCTAGGTATTTTTGAGTGGCTCCTAGTTTAGCTAGCTAGCTGTAGCGAATTGATTTGATAATAACAAATTAATCCCGGTCAGTTCCAATAAAATCAAGTACGTACGTATGGCTTCAAAATTCAAATACAAGTTACGTGGCAGTCTAAACTCATTAGTCTAATTTTATGATCTTCGTTCCGTGGTGGCAAATTTATCCGCATCTCGAAAGATATATTTGGATGAAAAATTTTAATTTTTAAAAATTTTAAATAGTCATATTTTAAAATTTATCAATTTAAAATATTAGTATTTATAATTATATTATGTGGATAAATATTTTTAGAAAGAAATTTTAAGTTCTAGATTTGATCAAATAAAAATAATTATAAATAATAATATTAAAAATAAAATAAAAAAATATGCCATATGGACGTCATTAGATTTGTAAAAATATATAAATATTTCAAATAACATAACAATAAAAAATAAATTTTCAAATGAGTTTATTTAATTAAAATTTAAAAAAATTAATAATAACGTTAAAAATGAAAATTAATAAACATTGATATCTTAGTAAAAAATAAATTTTAAAAAAATTAAATATTAAAAAATATTAATATCTAGAGATGGAATTTGAAAAGGGAATTTGAGCTATCTAAAATTCCTCTTTCAAATTCTAAAAATTTTGAACATTCTAAATTTTATTTTGTCAAACAAAGAAATTTTATTTTAAAATATTAAAAATCTCTTTACAAATAAATTCTCTCTTTGAAATCCTAATCCAAATACACCCTAATTGATTTTTTTTTTCCATGCAACACTAATTGATAGGAAATCTTGTAATTAAGATTACAGATATATATATATATATATATATACACACACACACACACAGTATGCTTAAAATTATTGGATGGTCAAGATTCCCCTTTTTTTTTAACTAGGAAGTAACAATTAATATTTTTACAAGAAAGAGAAAAATACATTGAAAAATAAAATAAAATGAAAAGCATTGCCTTTGACTAATAATTGTTGCAGATGGTGATTATGGTTTAATCGCAAATTTATGCAATATTATTTATATACGTGCTTCATACTTGACATAGAGCATCGCATATTGTCTCTTACATATATATATATATATATATATAAAACTTTAAAATATAAAATAACATATACAGTATGAATGATAACTAGCAAGACATCATATAATACATATATGCATATATATATAAAGTATAGGATTGTTTCTTTGGCAATTTTCAGCCGCCTAACATTTGGTAGGGGTCATTAACTGATTCCATACACTATATATCCAAACAAAAGCCAACAAAAGAAGAAGATAAAAGGGCTGTTGCTGTCTTGCATTACATATATATATATATATATATATATATATATCATTGCTGTGTCTTAAAAGAAAAACCTGAGACTAGGATACTTTGAAGAATTAAGTAGCATGCATGTTCCTCGATGGAGATATATAAGAATGTGGGAATGAATGAGCAAATCTCTGCATCATTATTGCATCACTACCTAGCTAAATGTAAACAGAAGCGGAATAAGTATATATTTGTAGGCGCGTTACGTCAACAGGGACTGAAATGAAATTTATCAATGCCATACGTGTCTCTTCCCTTCTTAAATTCCTTGTTGGCTTTTGCTTCCAAATTTTATCAGCGTCAGCAGTCAGTCTCAGGGCCTACATTTATAATTTTTTACCGAACATTCTAACAGCTAACAGACCCTGTTGACGTCATGTGCTTGCCAAAAGCCAGAGCCAAAGTTGAAATTCATGGACACACAAAACTGCTTTGCCTTTATCAAAGTTATTTTCATCCCTTAGCACCCACAAATATCGGTACATGATATATAAACTGCCCAATTGTATGATTATAGCTTTATGTCATCCTAATCTCTGAAATATCTAACTACATTACGACTTTACCACAAAAAAAAAAAAAAAAAAAAAACCCTTATACAATAGTTTGATCCTTTACTAAAGAATCCAAAAAAAAAAAAAAATTATGATCATTAAATTACAAAATCATCATGCTTATTAAATAATAATTACAACAATAAAAGGTCACATCTATTTAATTTGTATATATAACTTCATATTTAACAGCTGATATTGTATATATGACAATAATCTTGTAATAAAGAGCATATTGCTCACAGGTGACAAAAACATGGGACTGATAATTTCTCTTTAGCTTTTTTTAAAGAAAAATGGGACAAATATGCTCTAGTATTATTTATTTTTATTATAAAAATGATAAAATATAATTTTCCATTAGAAAATTAGCTTCAATATTAATTGCTGCCAACTTCATGCAACAAAAAAGAAGAAAAAAGAAACTGACAATTCAAATAACTTTTTAGCATTTTGATTTTTTTTCTTTTGTATAGTCATCATAAATCATATGTCTGACAAAGGCCGACCTTTCATTAATTTCCGCTGTATTTTCCACACATTTGACATAGAAAAAATTTCCAAGCTAGGGATAGGTTGCGAGAGAAAAATACGAAGTCAAGTAAGTAGTCTCTTCTTTTCTTTCCTTTTCCTTTCTATTCAATTTTTTTTTTCTCGATTGGCTCGGCTCGGCTCGGCTCCCCAGTGGCCTCGACCTCTTACTAAAGAAGGACAGGGCCGAAGACAAATTGGCAAATAGCCCAACCCACTTTTTCCCTTCACAGCCAATAGCTAACGGCGATATGACAAATCTTATATCCAGCTTACTTGTCCTAGGCAGGCATTACCATTCCAATACGAGATTATATTCATGGCCATTGAATGCCACAACTAAAAATCAAACGGCCAAACCACGTCAATTAAATTAAAAAAATAAATGACGTGCAAAACTCCTTTTAACCAAAGTAATCGACTACACATTGATATTCCTTAGTCATTATAAGCTCCAAAACTTGATTTGTCAAGTACATATATATATATATATATCAATTCCTAAAGATTTAAGTCATTAATTACTAGCAAAATAGAATTTACAAGGCTAACTTTTTCTCTTCATATGTATAGCTAGCTTGTGTAATTTCTTTTACTATGATCTTTGTGCATTAACGTAGATCTTTCGGGTACGAGCATAGAGGACTAAGGCGAGGAAGGTCCCAAGAAAACAAAGTGTACCCCACAAAATGAAGGTCTTTCTGTAGCATTCCATGCCAAAGCATTTCCCATCTGCATTTCCTTCCTTGCGGTAAATAATAGCTGCTAGGTAGCCGAAGAGGAAGGATCCTATTGGAATGTTTGCCACCACAACGTTATGGTTCACGCCAAAATTTTTTGTCCCAAACAGTTCTGTTGTTAATGATACCGTAATGGAAGTGATTGCTCCTGTACAAACTCCTATAATGGCGGTGCTGATGTAAAGCCAGAGGTTGGCAGCGTTGACAAGTAAGAAGAAAGCTCCTCCTGTTGGGGCCATTAATGCCGCCACAAATGCTGTTCTTGATATCATGTATGGTCTCCTGAAATTTCCAGACTAATTTTAATTAGCTAGCTTCTTTAATATATATATATATATATATATATATATATATTGATACTTCAGTTCATGACCAACGTTCAACAAATTCTATTTGACTTATGATAAACTATTGGGTATGGGAGTGATGATAATTGCCAGCAAAAAAAGAGTTATTGCTAGGAGTTGGGATTTTTTTACCTTGAGAAAAAGAAATCCAAAATAGATGGTACGAGGCGGCCAAAGAAACTAAAAGAAGAAAATAATGAAACAAGCGCAGAAGCTGAACATCCGCGGGATTCAGCTATTTGTCCCAAGCTGTTGGAGAACACCAAGCCAAGTGTAACTCCAAAAAGATAAACAAAGAAATACAACCAAAAGTTCAATCTCCTTAGCATCACCTTCACGCCGATCTCCTCTACCACACTTATCTGATTTGTTTCATTTATGTTATCATCTCCACTTTCACTTAACTCTCCAATTTCTTCACTCGTGCTTTCCCTAAAACTTAACTCGAGACTTTCTCTCCCTTTCACCCCCCTCTCCATTTTCTCCGTAGAAACATTAATGTCCTCTACATAAACTTTTTCCTCTCTATTTAATCCCTTTAATCTTGCTACAACCAGTTGCCCGATTTGCTGTCCAAGAGGAATTAGAAGTGGGGCTAAAAGCAACGCTACCATACCAACTGCACTATTAAATGGTGATAACCAGCTTGACGCTGATCCCAAACTGCCCACGACAGCAAAGACTCCTGTGGCCGTTGTTATGACAAGAATCAATATGAATGCAGCTTTGGCCCTCTTTGTCTTAACGACATTAATAACCCTAACTACTGGTGCAGCTATGATACTAACAGTCAAGGGTAAGACAGAGCTAAGTAAAAGATAGGCTCTTGCTCTCTCAACAGATGAAGAGGGGAAGACAGCATCCACAAAACCTGTATAGATTTTAGCACTTAATCCCAGGTAGCTACCTGCCAATCCTATAGCGAGCTGACGGTCCAGGGGGAAGTTTCTAATAGTAACTAGATAACAGACGGTGTTGATCCAGCAAATGCTATTTCCTGCCAGAATAGTGAGGAAGAAAATAAGACCATAAGACAAGTTGGGGATGCGGCCTATCAGGAAGAGATATTGCACTCCATAGCTGATCAACCCTAGTGCTGAACCAAGAATAAGGACAAGCCATAGGGGCAAGTAGTTTGCAGCAAGGCCTGAAAGCCACCCAAATAGCTTGCCGGCGTCGGAGGCAAAGGCAAGATTATTGAGCTGAATTTGTGAAATGGAGAGGAGATGCTTGAGTTGGGATGAGTAAGCAGGGAAATTGGAGTTAGTTCCATTTATGGATTGAAGCCAAATGATACCAACTAGGCTAAGCCATTGAAGAATAGTTGGCGGCATGGCCAAAGCCAAAGGTGAAAGGAGATGTAAAGCTGAAAAATTATCGAGTTTTGTGTGTCAGTATTGCGGTACTTAAATTTAAAGGAAAGGGAAGGTGAACGGAAATTGGTATTGGGAGAGAGATGGAATCAGTTTGGCGATGCAGAATGACAGAAGACGTGGCTTTTTCTAGTTTTCACCAAAAATTAAGTTGTTTTGGCATCGCTACCACACATCTTACATTTCATTAATGAATTTTATTGTTGTTGCTGTTGGGGTGTGTGTCTGTGAGAGAGAGAGAGAGAGAGAGAGGGGGGGGGGACACCAGTGCTTTTATATATACACATTGGTTGATGTACGTGTCTGACTATGAGTTTTACAGTAAGATATATGCGGTTCCTAGACTTCAGACGCATAAAGAGAAGTTTCATTTCTTTCACACGGGAACTTTTATATATATATATATATATAAAGTTAGCTAATTGTCACATTAAAAAAGTGTCTTAATTATGCTTAATCATTTTCATCTTTTCCGTATTAGAAAAATATTTTTCATGTTCCCTTAATAATTAAACCTTGTTTTCTTTTATATACATATATAAACCCAAACTGATTAAGTAATTCCATACGCGGAGCCTTTTGGGAACTATAACTGACATCATGGCCTCTTTGATTTTGTGCATAGCCGAACGTGATACATTCTTGTCAACGTGATTCTCCTAATCTGTATCTTACAATCTGCATAAACTGAAAGGTGACATCATTCATGCGTGAGATGAGATGTGAGCCACAGCTTGATTTTGTTGAGCATTCAAACCACGTACAATAATGGTTTGGTTGGGCCCACTTTCCACAAAAGATCTTTCTAGTTAACCGTAAAACTGAGGAATTATTATTAAGAAAAATTATCTTATATATCTTGTCAGTTATTTTTTAGACTACATAATTAGTAATATTAATATAACGATATATATTTTTTAAATATGATAAAAATTAATTAAAAATAAAAATAAGGTAAATTATAAAATTTTAACCTATATTTAATTAAAAATTTGTTATTATTTGTTTATTAAATATTAATCTTATTATGAATGTGAATTTTGAACTTCTTAAGGAGAGCAGCGCCCGTTGATACCAGCAAACAACAGTGGCGATCATTTCATTATCAGCTGGTCAGCTAGATGTTTCATTTGAGGAATATATCCTTTATTATTTTATAAATATGAGAGAGCAAGGTGTTCTGTTTAACCGTAAGCGGCTCAGCCTTACCACCTACATTATGCGCCATTAAATTATTTGGAGGAGCCATTAATTTTGAATTGAAAATATGGGGAACATGTCAAGCTTTAATCTCCCTGAACTGTATCTACAGTTATTTAAGTGGGAAAACCCCCGCTCCCTCCAAAAGCCCATTCCAACCCCTAACAAGGGCAAAGGCAACCGTCCGCAATTAAATAGGAGAAAGGAAACTATTGCAAGCGTTGAGATTAAATTCCAGCCTTGCAGCAATATTTTACCTCCAAAGAAAATAGATGAATGATTGGATTAAATCCTAATCCACATTTATTAGAGCCATTTATACTCCGGAGTCGGGCTAATTAATGTGCCACCGTCTAGAATTCCCAATTTTTTTCTAGTATCTATATATTCTAAAACATCACAAAGTATCACCTTATTAGTTTTATTCAGTATCACCTTTATATATATATATATATATATATATCTCTCTCTCTCTCTCTCTCTCTATATATATATATATATATATATATCAATCCAGTTTCTGTTGGATGGCTGTATATGCTTATTTGTTTATGAAGTCCAAACACACATGTGAACCTACAATGATTAAGAGCACTTTCCCATATTGGTTGGAATTATACTGTAGGATTTTCATCTATAGGCAACTTATGAAGTTGACAGTCTCTTAATTACTTCTGAGGCAAAGTATTGCTCCAAGGGGTTTCTTTTTTAATTACAGCCATTTGCAGCAACTTCTTGGCTTAGACATAACCAAATTGAATTCGGTAACAACCTGTCTCCAGTTGAAATCAAAGGACTGCAAGGAATTCCTTTAAGGCCAAATATGCAATGACTTTGAGTCGACATTAGAGTTAAATATTTTACGCAAAAAAACGAGGCATTAGAGTTGAGAAAACGTCATTAAATACGAAAAAAGAATTAAGACTTGCAGCAAATTCGTCTTTGAGTTTGACCCGGCAAAATGGCTCAGAATTTTTGTATGTCTGAGAGCAGATGACATACAAATTTTCAAGTTGTATATGATCAATGATTATAAGATGAAGTGAAATGTGGACATCCAAAGATGATTATGCAGCAGATTTTCTGCTTTCTTTTGGAGCTGGAATACAAATTTCAATTATCCAAGATAAAAAATGTAGACATTAATTTTTTGAAGAGAAGTTTCAGATGAAAAACTTGTCAGCTCTTTCTAATAAATTGAACACTGGAAAAATTTATTAGAAACTGGTTATCTCATCTTATGGAACCCGGCGGGGCAGTTTCATGGGGGTGACTCAGGGAATCAAGTGGAAGAAAACTGAAAAGTAACAAAGGACAAATTTGCTGGGATTGACAAGGGTTAAAATACTCAGGTTGCTTGAGTCATCTATCACCATAATCAGAATCTTAAACACCGAACGGGCTTTATTTTTCCATGTACATGTACATGACCGAAAATAATCAATTGAGGCAATGTTGAATGATTAAGATTCTGGACCTGCTGATAGTATCTGGTAACGAAGCATGTCTATTTATCTCAAGTCTAAACAGAGATTACCTGTATGAACTCTCCTCTTCTGCCCTTTGACGGCCTAAATAAAATTCCAGGACGGCCACCAGCTGTGTCAATGTTTTTTGACCAATAACCCTTACAAATGAAAGCGGTGAAGGGGTATTAAACTCATGATCAGGCTTCTCTACGCATGTTTTATCTAATTTCGGTAGCTTTGGTAGTTGACAAAATTTGACTCCAAGATTGCCCCAATTAAAATATTTACTGTTTGTTCATAGTTCATGAGAGCAATTAATATATTTGGTGTGTTACAATGCAAAACCAGCTCTTTTAATTCATTTATATCATTACAATTGTGCACCTTTTTCAATCAATGTCCCATGGCATAGTCAATTTCTCTGACAAGAAAGCTTGCTCTTGCAACAAACTTTGACCTCTTGCAACCCTTTTAATTACTAATCATTTACTATCCATCTAGCTTCTGTGCACCTCTCTGAAGCATGCGAGGAAGTTACTTGGCCCCTCTGAATGAATTGTGTCATTGTTCATAAGAGAGACACATATGGAATATAAAACAGTGCATTTCCTTTCTTAACAAAAGCACAATTAGTCAAAAAGTACGTAGAAATTCTACGCCTTTGCGTACAACTGCCTTTTCTAAGCTTCTAAATGGGTTTGATAAAAAAATTAAATTAGATTAAAAAAATAAATCTAATTTTGATTTTAATTTTTAAAATTTAAACTCGATTTAATTTATTTTATTATTAAATAATATATATTAATTTTATATTTTATATATTATATAATTTTATCATATATATATGTAATATTATAATATAAATATTAAAAATTAAGTTAAATTATTTATATTTTTAAACTTAATAAAAAATATTAAATTAATAAAAATTAAATTTTAAAAAATATATATTTTTAAAAAATAATTTATAAAAAAAATAATATAGATAAACCTAAACGGGTTTCAACTATTCATGTATAAATATGAACGAGCTTAAATAAAATTTAAAACTCATATTTTCAATCAAATCAAACTTAAATAAAAACATTTAATATTAATATCATATTTAAATTTGATCCGATGTATAAACATTTCTAGGTGCGGGTAAGGCAAGAACTTAAAATCATGACTAAAGGATCAGCAGATTTTAAAACCTGACATCATTAGTGACGCAGTCGGTAAGAATCACGTTGTAGCCATTGAAAAGAGAAAAAATGATCAAAGTTTCCTTAAGAGGGGAATGCTGAATATTGACTATAGAAGCCAACTACACTATGGTTCGGTGTTTTATAGATGCGGTTCCCATTGTCACCGCACATAAAATTTTGACCAAGAAAGATTGAAAAGCAAAAGGGGACTCCATTCTTGAATCAGCAACGTCTAAATAATTGCCCAGGAGATTTTATTTTCTAATCTTTTTTTTACCGCATCAAATGAACTAACCATCTCATTTCTGCCCATTTCCATTGGATAAGTAGTAGACCTTTTTCCAGCTTTCCTCTGAGAATGCTTCTCTTCGTACAAGCCTTTGCCTGCAATAGGAAAACAACCATGTAACTCTGGAGGCCCATAATGTAATCTAGAGGAAGCAAAAACTTTAATCTAGATAAGCTTTTGGGTCCTACAAAAGTCTTAAATACATGAGAAACGTCGAAGTTCATGACACTAGGGGTAAAGCGCATTCAAACCTTAGGTCATAAACCATAACGAGGTAAGTTAACACGGGCATCTACAGGGACATCTGGCAAGTCTTGACGAAGTTTTCCTACAGCAGTTGAATGAGAGAAAGCACAAACCATCATGTCATCATGCATCATGGACCTAAAAGCATTTACCTGCAGAAGCAATAATATAAAAAGTGTTTCACGGGCATAAAATGATAAAATGAATTCCAAGGAAGATAAAAGTATCAGCAAGATTGTCAAGCCGGAAGGAAACTACTGTTAGAACCAGATTACCACTCTTATTAGGGTGAACACTATGAAGAAAATACCTAAATATCACAAAGGATTAGCATAATCCCAAAGCTAAGAATAAAACTCAAAAAAAGGAGGAATGAATCACCAATATTAACATGATACAGCGCATTAAAACTGAAAGAAAAAGAGCCTATACCAACCATTGCAAGTTCTCTAGCATGTATTGGTCGAAAAGAACGAACAGTCACTGGCTCCTCATACTCACTATATGTAAACCAATTATATACTGAAGAAATAACAATATAAATCAGTCAAAATATGCCAACCAATAACAAAAAGTTGTAAAACATGGCAATGTGGTGTTCACCTGGTCAATTGCAATAAGCACAGGGACATCTTTCACGAGTGATAATTCTTTTCTCAACCGAACTACAACTCCAACAGCTGCATGTGAGTACTTTATTCCCATTTGAACCAGGTCATACAGCGTTGCACATTCAGGAAGGGCCATGAATTCAACCCCTTTCATCCATTCAACACCAGCACCTTCTCCCAATGGAATAGGATCGAAAATTTGGCAATACAATTGTTGTAAGCGTGATTCGTTTTATTTCAGAAAATCCTGTAGAAACATACACCATAAGGAATATGGTGTACAACTTCATTGCATCAACTTATAAACCAACCAGAAAAAGAAAAAAAAAAATATATATATATATATATATATATATATATATATATACAAAATAGAGCCAAAGGCTCACACAATCGGAACATGACTTCTTTTTTTCTTTATTTTCTTTTTAAAATTCTCTCCTGGGAAAAAGAGTGGGGGGGGGAGCAGCAGAAACTAAATGTTCAACTGTCCTTATCTGATGAAGACGTAAAGTTTAGCAGGAACACGAACTAATATTGATTATGGAGAAAAAAGAACGGAAACTCCTTTGCTTGTTTTGAGTTATTAAAATGTAGGTAGGACGGGTTTTTAACACTGCGGTAAACTGGAGCATAAAATACTTTCAATTGACAGAGGGAAATAGTTCTTGCCTTAAGAACAGTTTGAGCCTGTACAGGTGCGTCCCAAAGACCTGTTTCTCGAATTTTATAGAAAAATCCACCATGAGTCCACTCACGCCCTCTAGGGGCATAAGAACTAGCCAACACTCGTCACGAGCCCAATGCACAAGCATTGCAAGCGCAATACTCTTCCCACAGCTAACTGGACCATCCAACACCACTTGCTTTCACGCTTTAGGAGCTGAAAAGGTAAATACCAAAATAAATTCAGACCACGTATAGCTATCACAACTCCCACCATCTAATAGCTACAAAATTTTAAAAACTATATATAACTTCAATTGTTTTGAGTTTGATTGTACAATCCCAAATTAAACCCAAAAAGGATTGTGAAAATGAATTAAAAAAAAAAGAAAAAAAAAACTGATTTTTGCATCATTGAGATAGAAAATATAAAAAGAGCCACCTTTAGTATGGGAAGGCCACATTGGGGGATCAACAATGAGTCTAAAATTATGACGAAGATTCAAGAAACCCTGTCTAACAAGCAAAGCCGGCCTCATCGACTCCTTGAACTCCGTCAACATTCCCAACGGTATCCCCTCCGGCAATACCTCCTTCAATCCCTTCTCACTGAACTTCAAATATGAGCAAGCGTCTTTGCGCGTCAGCTAGGACAGTGAGACAGTCAAAGTGAACAAGGAACGTCTAAGGGTCCTTCTTGTCCTCGACCAGGCGGCGGACTCGAGCAGTCTCGAAGCCGTCGGCGCCGGAGAATTCGAACTCTTCACCTGCGGTCGACTTGACGGTGGGTGAGGAATCTGTGGGCTTGGACTTTGACTTGGACTGGGAGTCGGGTTTCTCCTTGGCTTTGGCCAGCGAGTGCTTTGCATTCTTGGACGAACAGGGCTTTGATTGCAGAGGGATTATCGGGAGGGGTCGGAGCTTTGAGAGGGTGGCTCATTTCAAAATGGAGCTCAACAATTCTGCGTTTCTTCGTTCGTTCCGTCTGTTGTATAAAAAATGTAGAGTAAACGAACCAAAACCCATTTTTAGCGGGGCGCTTCTAGTGTCGTAATTCTAGGAAAGTGTTGGGGGTAGTGGCGGAATTTCGATGCAGTTTTGATGATCTGCCAAAGCCCAGAGCCCAGAGCCCCAGTGTAACTGGATCTGTCTTTGGGCTGAAGGTTTTGGCAACAGTAAAAATGCCACGCTCGCTCTTGGTGTTTGGGCTATTGTAATGAGTTCATGACGTTAGTTTTTGAGATTTCTAAATTCGAATGTTAAAGATATTGATAAAAATTATATTATTTTAAAAATTAAAATGTGTAGAACACCAATTGAATTTTTGTTCTGAGGGGAGCACTCCATAGAGAAATTGTTAAAATTTTTTGTTTTATATCGTATTTAATCAGATTCAACAATTTAATGAAATGGAGCATATTCATAAGGACTGAACTTTCCAAGAAAATTCTCTCGGCGCAGGATAGCTGGTCTTTCATGATTTGGGAGTTTGCTTAATTTTCCCTCGTTTTCTCGTCAATTGTTGTCAATTCTTGCGCGGATTTCAAATAAATTCTTTGTTTTTCCTTTTTCTTTCTCTCAAATCATATTTTCAATTTGTTCATTTGCACGCTTCTTTCATTGTTATTCATTGAATTAATTTTTGTGAACTACAATCTAACCGCCATTCTCTCGTTTTCTGCCTCTGTTGCACATTCAAGTTTGCTTTCCAGTAGAATTATCTTTCATTTACATTCTTTCATTCAATTCATTCTTGGTTTTATCACTGTTTCATCTGAGTTCTCAATCTACTCTCTGATTTTTTATTGTGATGGACTCGCATGTACAAATTGTTTCAAAATTAACATCAAGGGTTCAGACCACATTTAGTAACTTTTCACAAGCTCTAGGAGCTCTTAACAATGGCGATTTCCCCACTCTGAATCGGAATAGAAGCCGGCGAAAGGAGCATGATGAAGGGCACCGAGAGGGGGATGGCATAAAAGAGGAGTTAGTTTTAATTGGTCATGTTGACGTGGCAACCTCCGAGATAGACTGGAATAAAATTTTCGCCACATCTTCTGATCACTTATTGCAATTCTTTCCCCCACAACAAAAAAATGGATCTGTCACTGTTAATTTAAACCCTCAGTTAAGGTTTTCAAAGAGGGGGTAAATGTACGGCAAAACTCACTTGTTGCTCGGTTTGTTGGCAAGCCCCTAAATTGTAGTGCATTCCATCGGCTGGCTAATATTCTTTGAGGCAAGGAGGCTATGGAAATCAAGGCTACGGAAACGAACTTGTATCCCATCCAACTCCCAAATACTTCTATCAGAGACTGGGTAATTGAAAATGCTCTCTGGCACGTACAAAAAAAGCCACTCATTCTGCAAGAATGAATGGGTGCCTGGAATGAAATCACTAGAGCTCACCCTTGAAAAACTGCCTGTTTGGATTCATCTCAAGGGAGTCCCTTCGGAGTTATTCAAAGGAATGGCTTAAGCTACATTGCTAGTGTTGTAGGTATTCCGCTTTATATGGATCGTGTCACTGCAAGCCAACGATGCTTGACTTATCCAGAAGTCTGTAGAAATCTTAATGGATGATTCAATTCCCAATTTCATCAATGTTGAACTGTGCAATGGATCCATTGGTACGGTGAGTGTTGAAGTGCCATGGTACCCTTAAATGCCAACAACGTTGTGCATTTGGGCATTCTGCCAAACCTGTGTAATTAAGAAAACAGAGTCACCCAGGTAGCTGCTGCTAAAGTTTGGGTTCCGAAGCTAGTTGACCTTGGTCCTGAGGGTGATCAAGGCAATAACCCTAGGAAGGATGACCAAGGCAGTAAAGATGCTGACTTTAATAAAAAGATTGAGGGGAAGTATAACAAACAGAGCAAGAAAAATACAAGTGCTGGGTCACAGAACCATTTTGCTATTCTTAACACAATTCTTGACACCGAGCAAACATGTTATGATCTTAGGCAGAGCAGTGTCAACGAGCAGCAGGAGCTAGCTGATGAGACATTTGACCTCAGAAATGATTCAACCTGCAACTCGCCAAGCAAGCCAAAAACAGCTGTAGCAGGAGTTGCGGACCTCATCAAAGCGCTAAAAAGCTAAGAAAAAAGATAGATTGGCAAAGTTAAAAAGACAAGTCAAGGCAGTGCTACCTGCCTTAAGGGTTGAACCTTCATACTCTTCATGAAATACCTTTTTCTGGAACATAAGAGGGTTTACAAGCTCTCTTAAACAAAGAAGTATAGCAGATAGATTTAAAAGGCTAAAGATTGATGTGGTATGTTTGTCGAAGCTAGATTAAAACAACAAAACATGCAAGCCATCATTGACAATATCTTTAAAGGTTGGAAAATGCTTCATAATTATTCTGAAGCCTATAGCGGCGGAACATGAGTATTGTGGAAGGAGTAGATTTAGGTTAAACTAGTGGCAACCACTGACCAAAGCATTACATGTTTCACCTCTTTTAATTCCGAGAAGCTCTTCATCTTAGCAATCTATGGGAGCAATGGTGAAGGTATAAGTAGAAGACTTTGGCAGCATCTTAAAGAATTGTAAAGCACAATTGCTAGTTATCTTTGTTTGCTAGCAGGAGAATATAACGTGATTGCTCATCCAACTGAAAGTTCTGACTTCATAGGCGTCCATGTCCCCAGCTCAAATACAAAGAAATTTCAACACTGTATGGCTCAGATTTAAACCCTTGATCACGCTTCTACAGGGCCTGTTTTCACATGGTCTAACTATCAAGCAGAGGGATTCCTGGCGAGGAAGCTTGACAGAGTCATGGTTAGTGACTGTTGACACCTACAATTTGCACAGTCACATGTGGAATTACTGGCCCTAGAGGTCTCTGATCATTGCGCTGCACTTGTCAGGATGGATATGAATGAACATTGTCCCCTTAAGCCTTTCAAGTTCTTTAACTTTAAGACTAGGAATCCAGAGTTTATGAGTCTTGTTGAAAACTCCTGGAAAGAACCAATGGTTGGTAATCATATGTCCATATTGTTCCAAAACTCCAAAGATTAAAGATAGCCTTAGAACAATTCAATCTGTCCATATACGAAAATGTTTCTGGAAAATTTCAAGAGAAAAGAAATAACTTCGAAGGCCTTCAAAAAATCACATTGACACAAACACCATCGGTTGAACTAGTGGAGAAGGAAAGGAAACTTACTTTGAACTAAAAGAGCCTTTATTGGTAGAAGAAAGCTATTATAGACAAAAGTTTAAAATAAGATAGATCCAGAAGGGAGACCGGAATACGCCTTCTTTCACAAAATGGTTTCTGTTAAACAAAGCAAGAATTCCATGAGGTATTTGAATGATGATCAGGACAACAAATTAGAGACTTTTGGTCAGATTTCGGAAGAGGCCATCTCCTACTTCAAGAGGATGATAGGAACTATTGATGAACAAGTAAAAAGATGCCCCACAAACTTACTCTCAGAACTCCTCTAACCTTGTTTGACTACTGAAGCAAAAGAAACCTAATAAGGCCAATCATAAGAGAGGAGATTAGGGAATTCATGTTCCCTCAAAATGGTGAAAAGACCCTAGGACCAGATGGCTTCACAACTCACTTTTTCAAAACTGCCTAGCATATTGTTGGACATGAGGTGAATGATGTCGTTCTCTATTTCTTTCACACATTTACAATGCCATTATCATTCAACTCGACATCTATTGCCTTGGTGCCAAAAAGTCAAAGCCCCAATCACATGAGAGATTAGAGACCAATCTCCTACTTCTCCATCATTTACAATGTATCACCAAGATTATTTCCTCAAGGCTCATTCAATATCTTCTTTCTTTGATAACTATTAATCAAAGCGCCTTTGTTCGAAGGAGGAATATAGCTGACAATATCCTCATGGCCCAAAAATTAATCAAGGTTATGGCAGATCTCACCTCTCCTCTAAATGTGCTCTAAAAATCAATCTTCAGAAGGCCTTCGATTCTTTAAGTTGGAATACTTACTGTCCTATTAGTAATAGGATTCCTTGTGAAATTCACTGCCTGGATTAAAGCTTGCATCACTTCAGCGTATTTTTCGGTCTCCCTTAATTAAGCTATTAGGCAAGGGGACCCACTTGTCACTTGTCTATTTGTGATCGCCATCAATGTGCTTTCCAAACTGCCATATGCTGGGGCCCAGCATGGAATGTTCGGATATCATCCTAAGTGCTACAAAATAAAGTTAACGCACTTACGCTTTGCAGATGATTTACTCATTCTTGCAAAGGGCACCTTGGACTCGATTATGGGCATTCAATGCATACTTAGCACTTTTTTGTTATCTCTGGCCTTCATATTAACCCTTCTAAAAGTGAGATCTTCTCCACTAGAAATTACCAGTAGTGACCAACAGGCAATCCAGCAAGTTACAGGATTTAAACAGGGACAGCTTCCGGTCAAGTATTTGGAAGTCCTTCTTGTCACCAGAAGGCTCAACGAAAGGGACTGTTCACAGTTGTTTGAGAGAATCACTCGCTGGGCAACTCGACAACTCTTTTATGCTGGTAAAGTGCAACTTATTCAATCTGTTCTTTTTAATGTGCAAAATTTTTGGTGCGGGCACTTTCTCCTTCCTAAAGCTGTCATTGGGAAGCTTTCCCCAATTTGCTCTAGCTTTCTTTGGAAACGAAAAGAGGGTACAGCTAGAGGAGCAAGAATTAAATGTAGCTCCATTTGCTACCCAAAGTCGTAGGGAGGGCTTGAACTGAAAGACTTGTTGACATGGAATAAGGCTTGCATGTTGCAGCTGATTTGGGGTCTTTTCACACAGACAGGTTCATTGTGGGTTGCCCGGATTCAGTCCTATGTTCTCAAAGGAAAAAGCATGTGGCAGGTCCCGATCCCACAGGGGAGCAACTGGACTTGGCGAAAGCTATTGCAAATGAGGAACTTGGCTCAGGGATTTATCATAGACTAGAACGACTCGCCAAAAAATTCCCCTAGTTATCAGGTGACTAAGGTATGGAATGGGCTAAGAAATAGGCAGAAAAACTGGGACAAACTAATTTGGTTTCCCTTGCATATTCCTAAGCGTTCAGTGATAGCTTGGATGGCGATCCTTAACAAACTCCCAACAAAGGATAGACTGATTGCATGGGACATGGAAATTGATAGAAGATGTAAGCTATGCCAAACTGACTTGGAGACTAGGAACCATGTTTCTTTCAATGCAGCTTCTCCAAGAGATTATGGCAAGAAATACTTCCGCGATGCCAGCTACAGAAAAGAGTGACAAACTAGCCATCTGAAGTTCAGTGGGCTTCCAGTAGAATGAGGGGAAAGGCCTTGATTTCTACCATCATGCGTCTAGCATGGAGTGCACACATTTACGAGATATGGAGAGAAAGGAATAGCAGGTGCTTTTAAGCAGATACATTCAACGGAGGAAGTGCTTATCAAGCGGATTAAGGAATGTATTAAGATGAGACTGGCAGGACTGCATAATGTTTCCCCAGACAGCATCAACTTAGCACTCTGTAATAATAAGGAACTCAATCTTTGCTTAAGTTGTACAGAAACAGGAACTGATTGGGACTTGTTCCTTGATGTAAATAATTTAGCAGTTAAACTGATTCTTGGATAAATAAAATAAATTGCTTGTAAAAAACAAATGGAGCATATTCTTTTTCCTTGAAGAGAACAGTTAGAAGAGTTAGTGCGCGCATAATGATGATTGCAGGGTAACAGTACTTGCAAGGAACAATTTTTCTAATCCCGAAGCCGAAAGAAAGTAGACTGCCTGCCACTAACCTACTACGTACTGCACCCAGTTATAACCACCTTCCAGAAACGCAAACCTTTTACTCTTAAAAACTACGATTAATTACTCCACTTCTCAACCAATCTGAGCGCCGAAGTTTACATATATCTATATATATATATATATATATTTTGCTTTGTTCTTTTCAAACAGTTTTAAATTTTTCTGGAGCTGGTCAAAATAGTAACTACTTGCTTCAGCATATATATATATATATATATATATATATATAGATAGTATCATCTTCGTTCGATCGCCTAACTTCAATGTATTGATTTGTTGTTTCCCCAGAGGCTGGAGAGCATGCCACTGCCATCCGTTCATCAAGCACAAAAGCAGTTTTTAGATTTCAATGGTCAAAGCAAAAAGACTAACTAGGAGCCGCTTAGGCCCAGAAGAAATGTAAAAGTTGCAATGCCTCCCCCAATTCTGATCCTATCAAAAGTAATAGTAGATCAAGATTCAAGATATACGACCAAAAACAAAATTTTAATAATAATAATAGTTAGATTCAACACATTAATTGTGACATTTAATAAGGTCTTTAAAAGATAAAAAGAAAATACTATATATATATATTATTGCACTGCTTGTCAAAACACTAACGACATAAAGAAATATGAAAATAGACAGCCAACTGCCTAAATTCTACAAGCGTACACAATTTTTGAAGCTGGTGAAGCCACCATCCACTACAAGGTTATGACCACTTATGTACTTGGATTCTTCACTAGCCAAATAAAGTGCGGCCTCAGCAACGTCTATAGCTTTTAGAGTCACACCCTTCAGATTGGCTAATCCTCTCACAAATTCCTCCATCTCCTCCGCTTCCATATCAGTGCATTCCTCGTCTATTTCCCTGCTTTTCCATGCATTAATAAGCATGGATGTGGCCACCCCAAAGGGAGAAATGCTGTTAACCCTGATGCCATGCCTGCCCAACTCGCAAGCAGTGTTCTTTGTAAGCCCTATAATGGCATGTTTTGACGCTGTATAAGCATGAGGCCCAAGCCCTCCCATGCATCCTGCTACACTTGCCGTCGAAATTATGCAACCACTTCTTCTTGGCACCATTACTTTTGCTGCGTGCTTCATTCCAAGAGCGGCTCCTCTGACATTCACTTGCATCACTCGATCAAACTCATCTGCATCAAAATCAACGATGCTTTTCCTCTTGGATTGATTCCCAAGAACTCCGGCGTTGTTGAACAGAATGTCAAGTTTATCATATAATGAAATTGTTTTATTGATCAACATCTCCATGTCCTCTTCTGAGCTTACATCACAATGTACGTATGCTGCTAAAGGTGCCAATGAGTTTGCTAAAGCAATGCCAGCAGCATCGGCAATATCAGCAATGACTACTTTGGCTCCGTGCTTCACGAAAAGTCTAACTGTGGCTTCACCAATCCCTCTGGCACCGCCTGTTATGATCGCAACTTTATCCTCAAGCCTGAGAAAATGGTAATCAACAAATTTTAGCTAAGCTATTGAATTCTAGAAATGACTGCTTGTCCAAAATTAGAACATTTCTTGAGTACATTCAAGGTCTAAATCAGACTAAAAGCAATAGTCAACATATATACATGTACATATACATATATATATATATATATTACACGATGAGAAAATCATTAAAGGGGAAAATATTACCTTTGTGAGAGTTGAGAGATGGTATTTTTGTCTACGAAATCAACTGCCTGAATTATTTTCTCAGCTGTAACTTGAGCAGGCATGGTTGATACTGTAGAACAGAGAATACACAAAGAGGGATGGAAAAAAGAGAGGCAAGGGTGAAAACAAGTGATACTATGATTTATATAGAAAGATAAAGCTGGCAGGTAGATTAATTAGTAGGGCCTCCGGAAGAGGTTTCCAATCCCGCCTCTTTTTATAGAACCAAATTTTATGTTAAAAAAGGTATCGCAAATTGAACACAATAACCCTCCTGTTTTTTGGTGTTTTTTCCCTTTAGGGTTATTAATTTGAGTGAAGGGAAAGGATGGAAATCAGGACAGGAATTTTGTTGCATGCTTGCAATATAAATCTACCATGAATCTCTTATAAATGTTGGACAATGCTGATCAGACCTAATAATTCTTTGTATTTGCAATAGTAGTGTAAATTTCTAGTTAGGGAAGGATCATGTAGTAATTCCATTCATTAATAATTATATATTTCTAAAGATGAAATTAGATGTTTCCTTTTATTATGGTCATGGATTTGATGCAGGCAGGGCAACGAAGATTATGGAGTATACGGAATGAATTTTCATTGGAATGGATCTGAGATAAGTTTTAGTTTCGTTTATCCCAGGCCTAGCTAAGAAGGATCCGTGTGGAGAAAGGAGAATCCCGTTCTATATATTCTTTCCGGTTTCTCTCCTTTTGCACCTAATTGGATCAAACATCTGATCGATGTAGACTGTAGTTATACGTAAATATCTAAGTGAGCGCGATGATGAAAGCATTTACTACTTAAATATCAATTGGCAAATTGCACTGCATTTATTCAAAAACTTCAAACCATGCAATATAAGTTCAATCCCGTACGTCTTTATTTAAAAGAAAACCTATCATTTTATAATTTGTATACGAGTTTATACAAAGACATATAAAAAATATCATTTCATTAAAAAATTTTAAAAATAAATACGACTTTATTTTAAGAAACACTTACAAAAAAAATTCAACTGATTTAAATTAGTGTCCTCATACTTGTCGTCTACATAATGTTAACGATCTATCTCTTATTTATTCTTTAGCTTGCCACTTGCCGTATGCACCTTTCCCCCATATCTATCTATCTATCATTTTCAAAGGTCTTATTATTTAATAAGCCAGTCTATAGCAGATGTCGGCAGGCCGTTTTACTTATTCCCGGTCTCTAAATTTATATATAATGTAATAAAACTCCTCATTTGCTTAGGCAAAAACAAGGGGAAAAAAAAAGAAAGATAATATTTAATGTGGAGGTTAATGGTAAAATGATGAAGAGCTAGGCATTTTCTTGTCAGAAGATATTCAACCTTGAAACTCAGAATTTTAATGCTCTGCTTGCAGCATATATATACGCCAGGTGCAGTCAAGTGATCCCATATCACTTGCTTGACATTTTCAGATTCTCATTTCCGACCGATTTGGAGTGAAATTATATATATATATATATATATATATATTTCTTCAGCAATTTTATCGCGCTTTTAGGTGGCTATCTTCGCCGGCATTTCAATGCACTTTTGCTGATTCTGTTTTCTCCTCATCTGCATATATAACAGTGGATGTAGATAACATATATATATATATATATATATATGGAAGTGTTTATTGAATACATAGGCATTATTAGGAGATAGAATGGAACAGCTATGTGTAGTTTTGGGTGGCATACGCATGCATGCAAGGGAATAAAACCAAACCAAGCAACAAAATCCAGCTCCTTTTTATTAATGAGGGGAGGGGAGGTAAGGGATACAACTAATGTTGTCTGTTCCTGCCCCTGCCGATAGGTATGGTAATTGCAACTTAAGATTTTGGCGAGATTTGGAATAACTGCCGCTAATTCTAAGAAACGTCAGGCGAATTTTCCTTAATTTTAGTACGTACGAAGATTTTTGGAATACACAATTAATATATAAAATGATTCTTCTTTTATATATATATATATATATATATATATATATATTCATTTCACAAAATCCTGTATCCTGCTTTGTCTCAGGACTCACTTGAAGAATTCAGAGATCCAAAATAAGTCGTCAATTAATTTCCAAGTCTGTCCCGTTGGAAACAACATATGCCAGGGAAATAATTTGCTTACCTTGCCAGGAGTTGGAAGACCGCGAAATCCGTTTCCTAGCCATACCCATGTATAATCTCTCAGTAAGCTGTAATGTTAAAAGAAAATTAGACAAGTAGGGACTAGGGGGACTTTTGGATCTGACTTCCTCTTCATTCATCTTAATTACAAATTTAAAATACTTTGCGCTTATATATGTATGCACACTTTAATCTTTTATATATGATTATAGAAAACTGCTAATTAAATCCCAGAAGTAGAATTGTATGCTATGCTATGGCATTTTGTTTTGTACCGTGTTTAGTGAAATATTAAACTTTTGAAGTAAAGATTTAATTTAATTAATTTATATAGTCATCCTAAAATTAAAAGAGCAATATTTACTATTTTTTTTTTATTTTGTGGTTTTCTTTATACCAAAAAGGCAATAAGAACTTTCTTTTGTTTATTTTTTTCATCAGAATGTCAAGCAACGAGGCAATGACCATTATCAATCCGTAGTGGGATATTCACTAAATAAAGTATAGCCATATTTTAATATTTAATTTAATATGTCGTAAGAATTCCATTCATTATCATAAAATACAGTCGTTGGAAGTGCCTTTCCTTTATCAATCAATCAGTATTCATTAAGACTAATTAATAAATCAGCCGCTGGTCCAAAGTTTAAAACGAAAAGAAAATTGTGGTGTGTATATATATATATATATATATATATATATTTTACATATATATGTAAAGATTAGAGCATCACTATTGATTACGCGGGCCTTTCCTTTACGAGTATTCATTATATTTACGCTTAATTGGTTTGTTTGTTGGCGCTTTGGCTCTACATTTAGGCAAGGCAATGATTATGTTCATCACTTGTTAAAGGGCTCCTCCAACATATGATGGAGAAAGAACTGAACTCACGTTTCACGTGAACAGGATCTTAAATTTATTATTATTAGTTTTGATTTAGTTTATGCCATTATTGTGATTGGATACATATTGAGTGGAAATTAAAGGTTCCCAAGTTTGTTTAAATAATCAGAAAATAATAAAATAATAATAGTTAAAAGACAGAAAAGAAAGAAACCAAAGGGCGAACAGAAGGAACAAATCGAATTTATGAGAAAAGTTTTTTAAGGCTGATTGGCTCTGCCCTGCCCTGCCGCCTGGGTTTCAGTATTCACTATTGAGCACAAGACATGCGAAATTGCGCTGTCCAAACTCCAAAGCCTTCACAACAAACCAAAAACTATGATTCTGCATGATTTTTTTTCCTTTTAATCTCTCGAGGAGTAAGAGATTATATATATATATATATATATATGTAAATAATTGGTAAGGTGACCGTGTATATATAAATATATATATATATATATATTTATATATAATTTGGTGAGGTGACCATGCAGATGTAAAATATCCACAGTAAAGCCCAAAAAAGTATGGATTCACTAAAGCATCTGCTACAGCCCAAATTTTGTACTTATAGGCCCATATAGAAAAGGCCTGTAAGTGGCTCAAAAGAGGAGCTTACTGTACTGTTAGATACAAAATTAAAAGCCCAATAATTCCCCAACCCTTATATTTTATCTTTAAACCTCTATAAGTAAACTTAACACATCTCTTGGGCTTCAGATTCAGGCAGCCCCATCTCAATCCCAATTGCTTATTCATCCCTCTGGTTTGGTTCTCCTTTTCTGTTCAAAAAATTGGAAAATTTTTCTCTACTCTGGAGCTTTTCAGTCTCTTTGGGATTGTTTCATAAATCATAGATATAGATTGGGTCAAAGCCAGCGAAAATGCCAACTGGGGACATACCTCCAAATCAAACTATTTATATCAAGAACCTTAACGAGAAGATCAAAAAAGAAGGTAAAAACTCTCTCTCTCTCTCTCTCTCTCTCTCTCTGTAGTAGTTGTATCTGCATTATGGAATTCTTTTTTTAGGGTTTAGCGTAAACATGTTCTTTTATAGGGTGTAATCCTAACATTGTTTTTTTTACTAGGACATCGAAGTTAAAGCTTTTAGAAATATCCAACCGATTGTTATTGGCTTGGACTTTGGAATGGGATTGATTTCGCAATTAGCATTCCTCTTCTTCTTCCTTTCTCAGAATTAAAGAGATCCCTTTATGCTTGATTCTCTCAGTATGGAAGACTTTTAGATGTTGTTGTCTTGAAGACGCCTAAGCTTCGTGGACAAGCATGGCTTGTGTTTGATGAGTTGACAGCTGCCAGTAACGCATTTCGTCAAATGCAAAATTTTCCTTTTTACGATAAACCTATGGTCAGTATATTAATATGTCTCTCTTATTGATTGCCTCAAAATCAAACTGAACATGTCTCTTTTCTTTCAATTTTAATGATGTTGGCGTTGCATTTGTTTTGGGGTTTCACGGTTTCTAAGAACCATTGTGGTAAACTTACTCTTTGCTGGATCGTCCCGATATTGTTGGAAATATCCTGTCATTTTCTGAGAATCTATGTGCTTCATAATATTCAGATGTTATATGATGCTCAATGGTGTGTGTATACTTTTTATGACCTGTGGTTCTTCTGTATTAAGCTTGAACCACCTGAAAATTGTCTTATCTACTCATATTGCTGACATTTTAGGACCCTTTTTATTTTTTATTATAAATCAGGACTATTTTTTTCTGCTGCATCCATGGAAGACTTCTGTTATTTATCTAGAATACTATTTGCATCTACACCTTATTTACCTCCCCTTGTTCATAAATTTCTTTAGGTGCTACTGGAACAAAATTTCCTTCATTCTCTTGGCATCACGTGTGACTGCAATCAAAATTTTGCAGGGATCAATGTTTATAGATGGCTGTAATCGCAAATGATGCTTAGATTTGACTGTCTATATGATTAACTTGGTACAGCGGATACAATATGCAAAATCAAAGCCAGATTGTATTGCCAAAAATTATGAAAGCCTTGTTCCCAGAGAAAAGAAGAAGAAGCAAGAAGAAAAAGGTAATTATCTCATTTTTAGCTCCATAAATTTCCATATGCATAATGCATAGTCCAGTTCACTTTAGCAAAAAGATTTCACCTTTATTTCATTATGTTATCATGTCAAGGTTTTTGTTGCAATTATGCATTTATATTTTTGAGCACTAATCTGCCCCTTTGACCTAAAAAAAAAAAAAAAAACAGAGAGAGTATCAGAATGATATTTTTAAATGCGTAATACTTATTATGGGGTACTGTAAGACAAAGGCCTCCAAGGAGTGTCAGAACTTAGAACTTAGATGTTTTTCCTAGCCATCATGTTTTATAAAAATTTTTAATTTCATATGTTGGTAATTGACGCATTTGTAGTGCAATAGGGCAGGAATAGATGCCCCCAACTGAATCACTGGCTGCTTGTTTTATGGTGCTATTGTGGTACCAGATATTGGACTTTTGATTTACTGTTTGTAAAGAAAAATGCTGAAAATACAAAAGAAGTACAACAAATGCAGTCTATGAAGTTGCCCTCTTGGACAGAAAGTTTTAATTTTTTTTTTCTTTAGTTTTCCTGACTAATTTGCTGCCGCCAGCATGTAAGCCACTTTTCTTTTGGTTTAGTTTAACTGCTCTCCTATTTAGTGACATTCTTTTGACACAATATTCAATTTTCAGCTGAAAGAAAGCGGAGGAATCACAGCAATCTGCAATCTTGAACAGCACAGGCTCTCAAAGTAATGGAGGTCCAAAGGTAATTTCCAGGACTATCTTTGATTTAATAGTCGCTTTCTTTCTCTCGCTCTCCACCTATGCTCAGCTTTAGGAAAGCACAATGAACGCAATGGGCAATGGGCAATGGGCTAATGGAAGATTTTAGGGATTTAAAGAGAGCACTGAATATGAAAGCAATGGGCCAATGGAAGATTTTTTAGGATTTAAAGAAAGCACAGAATATGAAAGCAATGGGCAATGGGTCAATGGTTAAGCCTATGTTTAGCTTTAAGAAAGCACAGAATATGAGAGCAATGGGCAATGGGCCAATGGAAGAATCTATTAGGGATTTAAAGAAAGCACAGAATGTGAAAGCCATGGGCAATGGGCCAATGGTTAAGCCTATATTAGCTTTGAGAAAGCACAGAATACAAAACCAAAAACATAGGTCAGAGTTATCAACGTTTTATATTATATGAAGGAATTTAGTGTTGGATTTGGGGATAGTACTTGTACATATTAGATCTGGATCAATCATTACTGATCTTATCTCTAGTCAGAGCTCATAGTTCGGACTTCTATTCAGATGTATGTTTTTGCTTTCTTTTCCGAAGTGCATATTGGGTCCCTTTGCAATTTACATCACCATTTAATGCTACGGAGTTTGATTCCTTATTGGATTCCAAAGTGGCGATGATAATTTCGTTATTCAAGCATTTTGCCATGCAACAATGACGGTGAAAGCTAAAAGACATTCCCAAGCATGCATGCCACGTTTGGATGAGATTTTAACCTTCAAAAATATTTTCTTAAGCATGTATGCCATGTTTAGATTATGCGAGGCAATCGATAGCAAAGCACAATTAACGCGTTCAGATTATACGAGGAGAGTAATGACGATGCTGTTGTGGTCAACTTATTTACGGCGCCATTTCACCTTTTGTCACAATGCGTTATGAAATTCGCGGTCTTGCTTATGAAAAGAGAGTTTCGTTGGTAATTATCCCATTCCACAAGCAATGGAGTACAAGCGCTGGAATTGAAGAATTGCCACGACCTATCAGATTGGTCAACCAACATATCCTCCAAAATGCCCCTTGTTCGTAGGGATCCTGCTGGACCGT
This sequence comes from Adansonia grandidieri, assembly GCA_038382065.1. Classification (NCBI taxonomy): domain Eukaryota; kingdom Viridiplantae; phylum Streptophyta; class Magnoliopsida; order Malvales; family Malvaceae; genus Adansonia; species Adansonia grandidieri. The sequence continues at coordinate 9,164,881 of JBBYHK010000014.1, read as the reverse complement.
AGCATATTGACCGGCACAGGTTCCGTGTCAAGTAAAACTTTACACAATGTTGGAATGACTTTTTTTGAAGGCCCCGATGATCGGGAAGCATTAGCATATATGATGCATGGGAGAACAACCGAACATAAGCATCAAGGTGATCCGTTTGTTTGATTCTAACAGGAAAAGAAAAGAAGACAACAGCAATCAAGAACTAGATCTAGATGAGCGCATTATCGACGACTTCAGGATGGCGCATGTGGGGAAAAAAACATCATAGCTACAAGGAGGAATACGTGAGTGACAACGTGGAAACGGTTGGCGTAATCCGATGGATAGAGAAGTGTTATGATCCGATATCGGTGGGAAGACATGAAAACAATTCGCCATTGTTCGTAGGGCTTACCAAGTGGAATGAGTTTCCGGAGCTAGGATTCATAGGGGGACATTAGCCTCATCGTACTGGAACTGGCATCTCTCGCTGCTGGTCATGCGACAACAAACATTTGGAAAGTCCAAAAACATTAATAGTAGCAGCACTAAGTACTTGACGGAGGATTCTTGCATGGTTGTAGATATTCCCATAAGTTTAGTGGAGTGTTCCCAGAGTCTTAGGAGATCACGAACTAATTATTTATTTATTTATTTTCTTTTTTGAAGCTCTTGACTTGAGAGCATGGTTTGGTTTGGTTTGCTTAGGACACGAATAAGGTTAGCCGTGAGCGGACGCGATTTATTTCACGTACCCATTCAAATGGGCTAAAGACTATACGGATCAAGTCCAGAACCCCACAAGGGAGAACACAAGTCAAAGCATAACACTCTTTATTTTATGCCTCTCCTCTCGTTTTCGTTTTTTGTACCCATTCAGATACTATGCACTAAAGTAGAAAAGATTATTATATTATATTATATGCCTTCTCAAAAATTACCAAAACTTCTACTCATTCGCATATATTATGATTAGATTATTATTATTATTATTATTATTATTATTATTATTATTATTATTAATGCACTTAGTCTTTAGGATTTTTACGTATAATTTTGAAATTTACTTTGGACTTTCGCATCTTTGGGCTTAGTTTTAGTGGGTTAGGTGGGCCTTTGAGTTGGATTTTGGGTTTTTTTATGAGGGTTGGTATCTAAATTATTTTGAATCTTCATTTTTTGAGTTTTTATACGGGGTTCAAGTATATTTTAGTTTTTTTTTTTTTTTTTTTTTAATTTTTACATCGTTGGGTCTTCGTAATTCGTGTTTACTACTTTGTTCTTTTTTTTTTTTCTTTTTTTTGATAATTTCGTTGGATTAAAGCGGGAGTGTAGAATTTGGTACTATATATTTCTTGGTTACTATCTTATATATTTTGAATACTTGTATGTTTATACAAAAGGAAATGTGGTATTTATTTAATGAAAAAGAATTATCTAAATCTCTATGCCTACTTCAAGTTCCATGGACTTCTAAATATACAAAAAATTAAAAACTATTTGCATATTTTTTTTATGGTATATTCTTTATAAGCGTTCTAAATTAATATTTTAAAAACGTTTTCATTTAAGATATTAGAATTAGTCATAACATTTATAGACTATTGTTGCATCAAAAAATAAATTTTGCTATTTTCTTAAAATAACACATTAACCATGTGTATGATTTTTTTTATAAAAAAATAATAATAATAAAATTAATATGAAGAATACTCGAGCATTTGACTTAGTGCATAATCTTATGCTCAAAGGACAGATTTCGGATCTCTTTAGTTTTCCTCATAAAAAATTGATTTCTAAAATAATAATTTGGAACCATCACTTAAATACTTTTTTTAAACATCACTAATCAATTTTGTAGAAATTACAATTTGATGTAACAACCAATTATTAAAAAAAAAATTAAGGTAACAAGCTATTTACCCATTATTATCAAAATTCATATCAAACATATTCCTTTTTTTCTTTTTTCTTTTTTTTTTTTACACATGAGGAAACTCGAATCATACTTAAAAAACGATCTTTAATTAACAGTGGTGGCAGAGAAGATTTTGTATGAAAGCTCAAGGAAAACATTGTTAAGTAGAAGCAGGGGGGAAAGTTATATATTATATACATAATAATAGTTTGCATATATATATATATATATATATAACTGATTTTTTTATATCAAATTTTCTAACCTAATAAAAAATAGTTAATTATCTTTTTTTTTTTTAAATGCAATCATAAACAGTTAATCTATATATGCATATATCTTATGCGCGTATAATATTATACTAGGGATTATTCAATCAATTAATGAAATTTGTTCGTCGCTTCAGTTGTAACATATAAACACTTGTGGAAGAAATATTACTACTACACTATTAATCACAAGTAATTTTACATTGGAACATGCTTTGGAACATGGAGACGGTTAACAACATAACCTCAGATCGGGAAACTCGCAATCATTCATGCCACAGTATCAGTGGACTGCTAGGCTGGTCCAATCAGAAATGCTACCTGGCTAGCTTGCTTCTTGAGTAAACCAAGCTTTGTACCAAAACCCTTTAATCCCCATACCAGATTAATTAATTATATTTGTGAAAGGGACATTACTCGATACATTAAATTGGGATTGGCAATTTCAACATATTTTTACATTTTATTATAAGTTCGCATACATAAAAGATAAGATGTGGTAAGACTTCCATTTGAATAGTGATATATATATATATATATATAAATATATTATTGAAACTCACTTCCCAGGCATATATATGGACTATAGTTAGTAAGTTTATTATATATAATATATCTATATAACCTCGATTATGCTGCCAATGTAGAGAAAATCCGCCAAGTTCTCCTCCGGGTATTGGCGACTGAGCCGTTAACTCAGACTTGGTACCAATTTTGTTGTCGCCAAAGTAGCACGATGCTCGACACATAGTTCACGGGGATCCATCTCCCGACTTAATTAAGAGTAATACTATTAATCACGCAATTACTATCATGACATTGGGTTTACGTGTTCTGATGAATTGTTAGTAAAAAATAGCAATCATTTATATATATATATATATGTATATGTATATGTATATGACAAGCTTGAGCATGTAGGACAATAGATGTGAATCCATGTGATTCTCTTCTTATGTAATTAAAGCGGATAGCAGTTAAAAAAAATTATAAACTCGAAGAAAGGGAAATCTACGATCTGCAAAACTAAAACCAAGAAAGTCATCGTGTGGTCATTTAAATAATTAAAAGTTCAGAGCTGAGAAAGGGTTGTGCAAGTTTTGTCTAATATTTATGGGGGAATCCACTTTCCATGTGAGGATTGAGTTAATTATTCGATAAATATTTAAATCAAGGGAACCTGCCAGCTTGTTTTGCAATTTTTGTATATGTGGCGTGCAGATTGGAGTTTTTGTCTTCTCAATCCAACACCTACACTCCATCTTATCCTTCAAATGGATTTCCTTTTTTTTTTTTTTTTTTTTTGAATTTTCAGTAAAAAACTGTAAAATTAGTGAAAGATATGAATTTTATATGTTCATTTAACTAAACCCTAATTAGTGGTCGGGTCGTTTCCTTCTCTTTGCTAGTTTTTTGAAAATATAATTCATATTAAAGAAATAGAAGGAAGACTGAACTAAAAGAGAGAGGAAAGAGTTTGGCATATATAGATGACAAGCACCGTGTTACCAGCTGTAAGATGAAAGGAGCCGGCAATACTTAATTAGAAGTTGATGATAAACTAATCTTTTTTTTAAAAAAAAATTGGATGGTTCAACTCTTAATTCCCCAGTTTAAAGAATAAATGAGAACTCACAATCATTTTATTTTTGAAAGCCAAAAAAAACTCATAATAATTAACCTTAAACTTTAATGTATTGCTTTTGATAATAATTTAAAGAGAGATAAGTCCACATTTGTTAGCGAAAAAATTATGTTATATATTAATCGATTAATTAATACATTCCTTAATAATGTTCTAAGTGTAGCATATGTATAAAGTATTATTGAGCATCAATCAAGAAGAAAAGAAAAATAAAATAAAAATTCCATCTAGGACGTGCAACGAATCGAAATTCATTAAGTGTTCTTCATTCAATTAATCACAGCTAATCATTAGAGCGAGTGGTTTGTCAATTTGCAATAATAAAATAGTGATCATGAATTCATAATATATGATTACCACCATTAATTAAGTAATTAGTTGCTCTTCAACTGTTAACGATCTTAAATTCATAATAGATTATTACCACTATTAAATAACCAATTTGCTATTCAACTGTTAAATTTTGAGCAGCTACTTGGATGATTAATTAATTAAGCTCATTCTGGCCAAAAAAGAAAAAAAAAATAATAAATAAAGTAAGCTCTTAGTCAAATTATGGTATAAATAATTTTAAGCTTGTTGCCATCAAACAAGAATTCCATACTAATGTATCAAATCTTATTTTTTTACGAATTAAAATCAAAGAAATGAGGGTTTCATCTGCCCCAAATTATTCAAAAATCATCAAATACCGACACAAAAGAAACTGTATACTCAGCTTCGTGACCACATCGACAAATAAATCAAATCAAGCAACAAATTATTGATCGGAGAACATAACGGTACTTAAAAAAAGAACCGAGAAAAAAAAATGAAGCACTTTTTACTTACATCTTGGCTTGAGGGTGCTAATACAATACAATACAATTACCATTAGTACAAATATTTCTCTCTTCTGTGATCAAAGTGTTTCCATCATAAAACAAATGGTTGAATTCTGAATCTGCCATTATTATTCGCAGACTCATAAAACGAAATGGAAATAATGTAAATTATATCCACAAGACAAAACCAATGCCCCACGTATAATAATAATGAAGAAAAAAATGCCCCCATTGCATGATTGAACCACTTATATAGATTATCCATGGAGATGAATGAGACCCCCCGCACGGAAAAAAATTTGTTAGTCTTCGGAGATGATTGCCAGATGAGGCCGCCATACTCCGACATGACCGTGCTGGCGATCCTTACGTGAGGAGTGTTTCTTCACTGAAATACTAACATTTTCTAGGTAACGATCGCAATCTGAAACGACATCCTTGTTGCATTTTTTGCCCTTCTTGGATGAGTTTTTTTTATGGTGCATACTGCTCTTTTTCTTCTCTGGTAACGAAGACTCTGGGATCAAAAAGTATATGCTGCCTCTTTTGAGCTGGGATTCGGGAGAGAGAATCAAAATTTTACGTACCACACCTTGACAGCATGGCTTGCTGAGGACATGATTAGGGTTGGCCTTGAGGATCTCTCCGGCAGTGACGGGACGTGTAATTTCTTCTACGTACCCATTCAAATGGACTATACGGATCAAATCAAGGGCTCCACAAGGAAGAACACAAGCCAAACAGCACCTTAAACTATTGCCCATGTCTTGGGAACCAGCCCTTAATTTCTCTCAAGTTTTCGAACTCCTCTTTTGTGCCAGATCTCTCCTTTGTTTTTCCGTTTTTTTTTTTCCCTTTTTCTTTGAATGAATTGTAACAAGGGGTGGACAACGTTATATAGCAACAATCGTACTCATATGCACTAAAATATAAATTATTCCTAGCTATATTTTATGCCGTACTATTCAAAATAACAAAAGTGTCTTATAAGGGGACTATAAATATTATGCGTGTAGGTTTTAATAAATAATTAATTTTTAAATTAATCTTTGATGTTTGGTCTTCCTAAGTGTGCCCATTTAATTGCCTTGTACATTTAATTAAGTCCTTAAGACAGAGGCCTTATGTTTGTCGCTTTGATTAGCTTAGCTTTGTTTTAGAAGTTTGGCCGTCAAAATCTAGATAAGAATCTTTTTAAGAAAAATTTTTATCACAAACTTAAGTAATTAAAATGAGTTGATAATAAAACCTGAGCTTATCTTCATTGGTTTAAATAACTATATTGATATTAAATAGATATAGTGTTTGAATTCTAATATTTATAACATTTTTTTATCTTCAGTTTACTGTATTACTTTAAATTTATAAAGAGATATTTATATATCGATCATCATTAACTACTATACTGGATTTCATTATTAAAAAAAAAAATAGTAAAGAAAACCGATTCGTTTTATTAAAGTAATGCAATGTGTGTTTGTTCTCAAATAGATCTAAGTCATAGAAAGTGTTCTTAGTGAATAAGCAAATAGTAGCACCTGAACCACAGAACTCCAATCATATATTTATATGAGACACAAACCCCATAGTGTAAAAAAATAATAAGGTAAATGCAATAAGTAAGCTTCCACATTACTATCGAATCTTAATAAACGTGTCTAAATCGGTTTAATCCCTATTGGTCTAAAAAAAGTTACCTTATTTAATTAACTCCCACTTCATTATCACAAGGAACGAACTAACAAATTTCCGTTTTTTATTTTGGCCATCAAAATTAACAAGAATGGTTTCACTTCAAAAGTAAGCATACATACATCATCCAAACCGGAAACCCTTAGTCCTTGCGGCCAACACACAGCACTGAATTCTCATGGAGAAATACAAAATTTTAATGACAGAAAAGGGCCGAATCTTTATACCTAAGAAAAAAAATCAAAGCCTAAAAGTTTTACCAAAAGGGTTTCTGGCGAAAGTATAGAGGACTAAGTTTTTAATATATAACCAAATAATATAAATCTTAAAGAATACTGTGAATTAAATAATAATACAACCAAAACGATGGGTCCTACAGCAACACGCCTCATGACGACCTATCGCGAATATAGGCATTGGTTGGCAAAGAACAAAATCAATAGTCTATTTTAAGGTTCATAAAATAAATAAATAGAATTGGCTTTGGAGTTGGAGTTGGACTGAGTAATTAAAGGGATTATTATTATTTGGTACGGAATGAAATTTCAAGACTACATTTACCCAAAAAGAAGTTAATTAGCAGATTAATTACTGAGTAAATGAGTAGATATTAATCATTAAGGTATATATGTATGTTACACCCTAATTAAGTAAGATTATAATGCGAACCGAACTGTATATACACACGCGTATAAACTATAACAATAATTTTATAACTCAACGTGCATTGCATGCTAATGCTACACCAAAAACGTGGTTCTCTGACTGGGCACGAATCCATCACCAAAAAATGTGACAGATATATCTTCGATTAACATATTTTACTTAATTTATGACTCCCAATTATCAAAGTTTTACAAATTTTATACCAACTTATTGCTACTAGTTAAGGACCACGGCTGTACTTTTACTATATATATACCTACTGTCAGAAGCGATCCAGGCTAGGGTCACTGACATGGCAAAACTTATTACTGAGATATATATATATATATATATATATATGTTAGCATCATTGATCTCAATTTAGCAAATGTAATTGGTGAATTTCTGTGGCTTTTAGTGAGAGATTGCAAATTAGAAGATGCTCCTACATAAAAAGTTACTAGCGTTATTAACTAAAAACTTTGATTACAGCAACCTATGATTTTCTAGTCTTATTACCAATGTTATAATTTAATATTAAATTACTGATGCTTTTCTTTCTTTACAATTTTGCTCTTCAATGAATAAAATTTTACATTAATTTCGTATATACAAGGAGCATATATAACTTTAACCTTTACTAAAGAGAAGTCAAATAAAAGTTTATCACTTTCACTGGTGATCACTTCATCGTAGAGATCGTAAAGTGATTGCAGATCACCCTTGAACTTTAATGATAATAAACATAGTACACATTTTTGGGCAAAAAAAATAGATGAGGAAAGACTATTATTTCTTATTCGATGATCATGACATCTTACAGATCTCAATAAAAACTTGAATTGGACTTACAGATTTTTCACCAAAAGAGTAGTAAAAATTGAACCTAGTATTATAAATGAAGTTTTCCATAACTACTAACTCAGCTAATTAATTCCATTGGCAATTTGGGATGAGGAAAGCATATGTTATTGCGCGTAATTTGGTAAAAAATTTAATTACGATCCATCTAATCTATATACGCATATGCATTGCGAGGATGATTTGGGCTACAATTCATCCGTAAGAATTAGCTAGCTATATATTAATTTCTACATCCGCAAAATCATTTGGGTTTCCCTTTCATTACACGCGGAAAGTTGGAAACCAATCAAATAGAATGGAAATATTGATTAACATACACACACACATATATATATATATATATGTTTTTTGTCTGCTTATATAAAATAAAGGTGAGTGATAGATATTATCATATAATATTAGGGAAGGAAACTTCGTCGCAAGGAGGTTTCGGGCACCGACTACCATAGACTCGGAATATGGTAATTAAGGTCTTATCAACTGACTGACAACATTAATGGTTAAAAGCTAGCTAGCTAGCTACACCACTCACGAGGCCTGGCCTGCTGCATGCTTACTGCCAAAAGATTCCTAAATTAAGATTGAATCTAAACAGAAGAAGGAAAAAAAAAACATATATATATATATATGTATATATCCATTATTGAAGAACGTGAGTCAAGTCTGACTGTCTTCACACCAAGGCCAAGGTGGAAAATAACCCCAATTTAATTAATTAATATAAGTTTGCTGGATAATCATCGGTTATTGCATTGCATTGCATTGGTCTTAGAGTCTGATATATTGAAGAAGTCCCACCCTAGTGCATTTTTATATAGCAATCGTACGTCTCTCACTGTCATCATTTTTTAAAGTGCTTAATTCCTAATTTTGCGTTATCATCTCTGGCTATCTAGGTTCAGATATATGCCAAAAGTTCCATCTTGAACCATGGATCTGCCTGCCGTTAGCTGGCATTTCTCAAATTTCAATCTGGTTCACTGAATCAAAGTCAATATCAGCTCTGATGATTTATATGCATCAATAAAAAATAGTACGTTCATGGATATAGTTCCAATAGATTTGGCATTAAAGACATTAATTTTAAAGTTACCGTTCTAAACCCAAAACATAAATTAAATGTTTTAGATAAGTTTACTAATTGAGATCAGTGATTAAGCATAGAGACAAGGAGGTTAGTTTACTGCTATCTCTTTTTTTTTTCATTATTTTTTTTCTTTTCCTTGGTACATGATTGAATTAACAGTTGGTTTTTCAATATATATATATATATATACATACATAAATTATATGAACGTTGAGTTGCTGAATACATTGAATACATTTATTTTTAAGTTAAAAAAAAAAAAAGGAAAAACTTTAATTAATCTAATACAAAATAAGACATATTAAGAAACTCATGGCTTGACTATATCTGCAACCTGCTAAAACTATAGATTTCATAGATACGCTAGTGGCAGGCACCGACCAAAGCCTTTTGGGCCAGCGCAACTCTCTCTGTTTGGTTGTTCAAGTTCCTTTAACCCAGTTCCTCCACTTCGAATAACAACAATAGATGCTGAACTTGTTAAGATTTTGCACGTCTTTTTTCCTGAAATCTACACAGAATTTTTCAATGGAGAGATCAGAAGTGGTTGAGGTATACTGAACCGGTTCAATATTCTATTATATGTTTGATTCTGCTTCTGCTTCTGCATGCCTGTTACAAACTAATATGTTACGGCTAATTAAACTCAAAGCATGCATCCCCTTTTCTACTTCTGCCTAATTGAACAAAATTCGGACATCGAGTAGGACTTCATGAGAGATTTATTCATGTTTAAAAATCATAAAAACAAATTAAAAAAAAACCTACAGTCAGTGAGTTAATTTAGTACTTTGTAGTTGTATATTCAATTAATTAATTATTCATGCTGGATTTTAATTGTGAAGTCTTGGTCCAGGGTTAATTTTGATCAATTTGTTTCTAAGCTTCAAACATGCCGGGGTTGGTTTTAAAGTAGGTATGGCTGCTGTTGTGGGAGTTTGGAGCCCTCACTCACTCAGTCCAGCGTTTTATATAGGGCTCTCTTTGATGGACCCAGTTTGAGCTTTAAACTCCCTCGGCCGCCAGCTTTTCATGGGCTTGAAATCTTCATCGACATTTGTAGGCTACTTCTAGGCCATATTTATTGAAAGTTGAATCCAGCTTTGGTTTGGGCTTTAAAGGCGTTGAATGGTTGTTAGTTGTTCATGGAGAAGAAAATCTTCTTCCCCAACTCCATCCATGTTCATGTGTTATCACAGCCATTGATTATTTTCCATTCGCTCTCGGGCGAACAACCTACCTCATGACTAAACTAGACTAGACTAGAATAGAATAGAATATTTCAACATTTTCTTTCAATATTGGAGAAGAGTTTCTTTTTCCACTTTCGAAACTCAAAATTTACTACATTTGTTGTTATAATATATTTATTACAATTAGTTAGTTTAGGGTTGTCCTCCTTACATAAGATAATGTGCTCTATCTTCAGCTTGTAACTCATTTACGAATATGAAAATTCTCGTAGGCTCTTACAGTTTGAAATAATGATAATAATAATATTAAAACACTACCTTATGAGCAGATACCAAGCTATCCATCCTTCCAATTCCAAATCTATAACAATATAAAAATATATAAAAACAATCCCTCAAATCAATCTCAGGCTAGAATTAGAAATATTGAGGCATGGAATTCGGACAACTCAGCAATGTCTTTAACTATTTTTTAGGTTTATTTTAGGGTTTTAATCAGATAAAATAGGATAAGGGCTTTGACAGGAAAAGAACGCACTATAGCATAGCTTGATTGAGAAGGACAAACAAAAAAGAGCCAAAGGATTGAGAAGAAAAAGACAAGGAGAAGGAGAAGGGAGGACTGAGGGAGAGAACAAAAATGGAGAACGGCTGAAAGAATTTCAGGGCATGTCTTCTTTGCTTTCTTTTCATATTTTCTTGCCTATCTTTCATTTTTTTTTTGACCAGATTGTTGGGTTTCTCAGTCAACTCGCGCGGAGAGCGGAGAAGAGGAGAAAGACACACCGGCATCCTTTTGGAATGTAAGCATCCGTTCGAAGCATCCTTTTAAATGCTAAATCAATTTTATACAATTTGCTTGCTTTTCATTATACTTTATTATATTTGAAAAGTAATATGTGATTTTGAAATAATGGAGATTGCATGTTATAAAAATATTTGCACGGAACTACTTCTTAGTGGTTGGTTGTTTTAGATGTTATGAATGTTTTGAATCAAAATTTAATTGTTATTTATCTGTAGCACGTCTTAAAAATTGTCCTCAAATTCAATTTTAGGCTTCGATTAAAGAAATTAGATCCATGTTGTTCTACCAAGTCAGCAATAAAATTGATCATCTTTTAAGGGGTTTTTGGGTTATTAAGCTATGAGTTGACGTCCCATCACATTTGGGTTCACGTTTGAATTGAAATGAGGTTAGCCTATTATTTAGAGTCCTTTAAAGGATGTTTTTGGGTATTAATAAACTCTAGGGTTAAATTTTCCGTTCATTTATTATTCAATTAGTGTACTTTTAGAAGTACAAAATATTATTTAGTTGTGAGCTAAGGCTTATCACATTTGGGTTCACGTTTGAATGGAAATTGGATTAGCATGTTGTTTTGGGTCTTTTAAAGGTGTTTTGGGAGTGTCAATAAACTCTTGGGTTAAATTTTCCGTTCACTTATCTTTAATTAGGATATTAATGGATGAAACAAATTTTTTTGCTGCCTCTTTCTCTCCTACGAGAATTGGCTGTCTTTTTCTACGATAAATATGACTGCTTCTTTGGGTTTTGCAGGTTGATTAACTTATTGACCTCTGTATTTTGTCTTTCTATTCTTAAGCAAGGTTTTTCTTCAGTATTCTTCTTCGATTCATCTTTTTTGTTCATCAACCTCTTGCTGGCTTCCTTTCCCCCCCCCCCCCTTTAAATAGCGGGTCTTTTCATTTTAGTAGTACAACGTTAGGCTATTCTTTTTTCTCTGGTGAGCATCTGTGATGCATTGTTGCATGTTTGTTTTCCATATTCTTAGATTTTCCCTTTCTGATTTTGAGCTCTCCCTTATTTCTTTTTCAGGTTTCCTTTTATTTTTCTTTGCTTGGTACCTTCTAATTGCACTATTTTTGTATTCCTGCTATTGAATGGATTTGATGTCGATTTTTTCTTTGATTTTTTTTATTAACTATGCAACTTGTTTGTAAATCTCTCTTCCTCTATGCATTCAAGTGTTTAGAGTTGTCTTAAGTATTTGTTATTTTTTTTAAGTGCGATATTGTTGTGTCTGTTAGCTATCTTAAACTTTACATATATGTACTTGTCCTGTTCTATGGATTTAAAAATAGTTTTGATTATAGTTTGATTCAGATGAACTTTTTTAGATACTCAACTCCAATTGCCTCAGTTGCTTCCGTGGTTTTCTGTTGTCATTTCAACTTTCGTCCATGATTGTAACTTGTCTTCATTTTGTGCGGTAAAGCGTTCAAAGCGTCCGTGAATGTGTTTATTCTGTAATCTAAAGCCAATTTTGATCGTCGTTTGATTCAAGAACACTTTGTTTTTTTTTTTTTTTTGGAAATATTGGCTCCAATAACCTGTATCCCTTTTATACTTTTATTATTTTGATTTCCACTTTATCTTGGCTTCAATGCCTCTGTCTGTTATTTTATCTTCTATTTAAGTGGTTGTTCGCAACACGAATTCTGCCATGTTGTAGTTTATTCAATTTCGATTCTTTCTTTCTTTTTTTTTTTAATCAATTCTTCTAATTGTTAGTTTTAGTATTATTAAATTTTGAATACCGTATCTTGATTTCTTATATTTTTCTCATTCCTTCGTGTGCTTTGATTTTTGTCGAGTTTAATATTTCTAAGTAAACAAACCTTACTGCAGATATAACCATCTTCTCCTATTCTCCCTTTTGTTCAGAAACGGTGTATTCCTTCATGGGGAATCAGGTTGTGTTGCTTTCATTCTGCACGGTTTTGCCTCTCTTGGTTTTTATACTTTACTCCTTTTTTTGGTGGCAATAGCATCTTTGCTGATTTTGTGTCCTAAGTTTATCCATTTGTATTTAAGCATTTATTTGCTTTGTTGTTTTCCACTTATGAATTTACCAAGTTGTTGGGCCACCATATTCTTTTAATTTTTTTCTGTTAGGATTGTTATTCAACTCTGCTTTTCCTTTTGTTTGGTGGTGTGTTTCCTGCTTTGGCTTTACATAGTTAAATTGTTTGTCGAACCTTTGATACTTGTCTTTTAAACTAGCTTGATTGGTTTTTTTGGAGTCAAACGGTTGGAGCTTCTAAACGTAGCTTCAATATAGCTTTCAAAATAGAGCGAGGATGGTAGCTTCATTATGTTTGAATGAATTAAACGCTTTGTGAAATTCTTCATTATACTAATCTTAAGCGATAAATAAACGTAAATGGATAAATATAATAAGGGCAAAGGTCAAATAAATTGATCTGCCAAAATTATTTCAAAGTATTCGTTCAAATCCGAAATTCGACAACATGCCCGCAGCGACGCGTGGGCAATATCTGGGAGAGTTAAGAAAAGGGTCTCCTACTAACGCCTTCAATGGGCAATTAGACTGACATGGTCATTAGTTAATAATAAAAATGCAAGTTTGCCGCTGCCAGGGTAGGACATCAAACAAGTAGTAACAACACAATTTACAGCATCAAAATCAGATCAAATGCAAGTTTGGCAGTCTACCAAGTAACAACCAACCTTTCTCAGATTTACAAACACTAAAAACTGAAAAAATTTAACTCTAAAAACCAATATCAATAATAATAAGAACCCTAGTGCTCACTTTTCTTCATTGTTTGTTATGAATGTACACGTAAAACCATCTCCTCAACCAGTGCGTGCGCACGCGCGTGCGTGGTGCTCACTTTTCTTCATTGTTTATTATGAATGTACACGTAAAACCAACTCCTCAACGAGCGAGCGTCCGTGCGTGCGCGCGCGTGTGCGCGTGTGTAGAGTAAAAGATGGGGACAAGACAGGAGGAATTGAATATACGATTCAATATTTAACAGCCATCTTTTACATATCCACTCGTCTCCTTTGCAACCTTTGACCACACCTTTGAAATTTTCTCAGCAGATCCCACCTGTTATATTTTCACAACAAATAGTAGCCAAGAAGCAAAATCTGTTGAAAGCTTTAACAGCAGAAATTTAAGAACCCACTATTAACAAGCAGCCTTAACACGCAGGAATTAAAAAAGGACAGGGAAGTAGCTGGCATACACTATTAACAATACCTTTTAAAGTAATATCCCAAAACAGGGAAAATTAAAATGGTTCACATTGCATGTTGGGAACTAAATCAAACACCATCCACTGGGACCTCTTGTAAGAGGGAGAAGGAAGAAAGCCTCCCCCCATGATAAAATGAAGTAACCATACGGAGATATAGGACCATCTTTTACTCAAGACTAACTATGATCACGAAGCTGATAAAAAATACATCTAAAAGCAAATCAACTACATTGGTTTATAATGCAAAGACCATAGCAATCAGGCTTGATTAGATAAAGTTCAGTGACTAATGAAGCTTTCAACACAGATAACACATGTTGTACTAAATAAATTAAAGGTACAGGATATTGCTATTTTAATCAAACAAGTTTGCGAATGGATAGTCTGTACCCTCAAACCAAGTTAATCGGAGCTCTATTTAGACAATAAAATAATATAATATGGACATGAAAACAAAGATCAGTTTACCTGATTTATAGCAAACCCCTTCAACATGTTCAAGAAGTCTGCCCGTCTTTCGTTGTCAAGCCTTTCAAGTTCAAACCTGTTATTTTCCTGTAATTACATCATCATGAAACAAACTTAGAAAGTAATGAAAATAACCATAAAATATGCAGACCATGTACTAGCAAGTGCAAACACAAATCAACTCCTAGGAGCATCTAAAATCCATAATAAAAAGGACCCAACAATGTACATTTGCTTGATGCAAAAGTCATAGCTCACTGCGACTTGATCTTCTTAAGCACATGAACCAAGAATAGTTGTGCACCCATCTTTTCTTCTAATTTTAGCACATGAAAGTAGAAAAGAGAAAGGGAGAGGGAACTGGCAGTGAAAGCTATTGCATAGCTAGTAATGTAATTTACTATTACCATTATTTCCATTAAAGTTAATCCTATCACATCTTTAGTTGCTCTTTCACATCCTATAAGTAGCTTTAGTAAGATTTAATTAAGATTGTGAAGAACCCGGAGCATTCCCTCAATTTATACAGTCACTCTTAAGAGATTGTATTCAACAAGTCTGAGATTTGAATCTCAGCATTTGCGACCCTTTTTCTTATCCCGAAACTTCCTTTGCACCACAAAAAAAAAAAAAAAATAAGGCTGTGACCTAAGAGTTGCTCTAAAGAGTAGGCATGCATTTTATCATGCACAAGTCCATTGAAAGGATCAACCTAAAAGTAATAGGAGAACTGGACAGTGAAATAGTTGGGAACACCACAATATGACAATTGAACAGGAGCTACCGTCTAATAATACCTAAAAGGTAGAATAGGTTGACTAAACTAGTTATACCTCAATCTGTGTGGTTATAAGCCTTTGCTCATAGAGGCAAAAGTCAATCAAATAGGAGTGAATCATCCTTATCACACACAGCTTCTTGGATATCTAGCATGAAGCCAATATGTGATACAAACATGAAATAAAAATATAAAGGATATATACTAACAATCAGAGCATGAACACAAGAAAAATTCAACATATCAACAACAAAGAGGAAAAGATTATCCTCAAATTTAGATAAATAGAAGGGATAGTATGAAAATTACTGACCTTGATCCGCTTATATTCTCTTATGGCAACACTTTCAGCATTTTTAGTAACCCTTATGGTCTCTTTCAACTCCTCTATTTTGCGTATCCTTGATTTGTCACCACCAAATATTTTTGATGATGCAGCTTCAAGTTTTTCAGCCCTTGAATGCAATGTAGATAGTTCTGATAGAAGAGTCTGCACTGTCAATAAAGAACTTGATCTTTCCGAAAATGCACTATGCACAGCTAACATAAGCCCAAGATATTCATGAAGTGTATCCTGAAGCGCACAACAAACAAGGTGCATCAATAAATAATTGTAAACTTCCCTTATCAAATACAGAAACCTTGACAGAAATTGCAATCACCAGCATAATTCCTTAAATTTCAATTAATACATGAACTAACAACAATAATTAGCTTCTCAGCCAATCAACAAGCCAGCCATTCAAATACTTCAATTGGCAAACTTACTGATTACCAGAGATTTGACACATTACAAATTCATATTCTTGTTTAAAATAAATAGCCAACAAATGCATACTCGTGGACATTTCAATCCAATGTTTTAAGTTTAAAGAGTAAAATGAGGATAGTTTTTTTGCACATTACCAAATGCTTGACAGTCTGTGAATTTAATTCTCTATAAAAATTGCTAGCTTTGACTGCAGCAGTTGCCAAACACTTCATGTCAGCAGCCCATACTCTTTGAGAATTGAATTTAGCCTCCTCATTCTCAAACTTAGTCAGCTTAATAAATGACAACCCTAATTCTCCAAGTGTTTCTCCCATATCTTGCTGTGCTTTAACAAGTGCCTCAGCCTAAAAGAAAAATAACAACATCCCGAATAAATCCCATCATCAAAAACTTTATTGCAGAAGATTCAGATGTAAATGTCAAACTCTTGAAAAACCAATAAGATTACCCGCTGAGAAGCATTGCTGAGTTGCTGCTCAAGATCATGAATCCACTCTTTCTTCTCCATAAACACCTTATCCTCCTCCATTACAGGCGGTTTAGAACCACCCCAATCATTTGCAACAGACTGTCTCAATTCCTTAAACAAACGCAACAAATCCCTGCCGCCTTTCACAGGCTGCACCACCTCGTGTGGCGCCACCACTGCAGTACTTTCCCCAAACAACTGCTTCGGCAATTTCCCAGCACCATCAAGCATCCGTGAAGCCACATTAGTGCTCTTCTGCAACAGAACCTTCCCTTCCACCTGCAAAAAAACCTTCAATTCATCGCTTAATCTAATCACCGGATGCTCTGCCAGACTCCTCAAATATTTCTCGAATGCAACCCTTCTTTGCTCCACGAATTCTTGCTTCTGCATCACCTGAGATTCCACCACATTTTTATCCGGCCTTGGCGGAATAAAATATCCACGGTAAGCTTCCGCTAATCGAGCCGATAACGTCACCACATCCCTAAACCTTCTCCGGACACTAAATTCACAGGATCCAAATTCTGGATTATTCGTTCTCGTCTTAATTAAGTAAGTGCAATAAGTATTACCTCCGGACAAGAGTAAAATCGAGGTCTCTTGCTCTTTTTTGGGGTCGGAAACCGTGATTTTGATGTAATCTGAGCTGAAAGATGGCGATCTGGAGAATGTGAATGAAGAGTCTGGATACCGAGAAGGCGAATTGAGGGCGTTGATTTCGTTGACTGAGTTGTCATGGAAAGGAGTGAAGATTACATCAGTGTAAGAAGGAGGGTCGACGTAGGAGTTGTTATGAGAAGCGTTGGCGTAACGAGAGAATGGAGGGGAGAGAAAAGGATTGGAGTCGGGTGGAGTGGCGAAGGTGGGTGGGGACAACGGGTGGTGCGTCGTATCGGAGAAAGATGAGGTGGGACTTCGATAGCTAGAGTGGGAGTTATTGTTGGGGTGGTTGTTATGGTTGCTAAGAGGGTCGTGGAGAAGGACATTTTCCATATCTTCACGGGAAGCGAAGAGGTGAGCCTCTTGGTTCTCACAACCCATCATCTTCTTCTTAGTTTATTAGACAGGAAGGGAATATATATATATATATATATATATATAGATATAAGAATTAAAGGAGTTGGAATCTGCTTATGAAAGAAGCGGCATCAATCATTGTTTTCGATATTTTAGGGAGGGAAGGGGAGGGGCGCTATGTGGAAGAAAACAAGGTCGGACGTGGTCTGGCCTTGGGCGTCGGGGCATGGAATGAAAAATATGAAACAGTTGCAGATAGGATACACAGAAAGGAAGATACAAAGGAAGAAAGAAACGAAAACGATACGAAAACCGGATTCTCTTTTTCTGTGCTTTTCTGTAGTCGGGTTCCGTTTCTTCGAAGACTGGATTTGGTTTGGACTTCGGTTTAGTTTGGTAGGCCTGTTTTGGGGTTTGGAATAGACCTGGACGACTGGGCCACTTATGCTACGACGGCGTGTTGCTTAGCTTGGACCATTCCCGGTCATTGCGGTGCGTTTAATATCATTACTGAATGTATATTGGCTAATCTTTTGGATGTTTGTTTGTAGAGCTTTGCTTGTGTCGTTCTTATGCTATATGTATACGCTAAAAACAATTTTTGAATTTTTTTATATTTTTATTGTATTTAAAATAATTTATTGATACTGTAATTTGTAATTAAGACGTGGTTAACTCTGTGGGAAAGCAAATGAGTGAAATATTAAATTTGATAAAAATTGACGCAATAAAATATGTATGCATTGCACATAATAGAATAGATGTACATGTTTGTTTCTAGTTTATATATATATATATATAAAATAAAATATGTGAATAGCAATGTTGAAAGTCTTTAAAAATACAATTATTTATTGGTATTTTATATTTACTAGTAATTAATGGAAGGGGGGACAGAGAGAGAGAGAGAGAGAGAGAGAGAGAGAGAGAGAGAGAGAGAGAGAGAGAGAATGAAATTTTGGGTGGGCCTAAACGTAAACGCCTGAAAGAAACGTAAAAAGTGGAGCCCAAAAGGACTTAAACCTAAAGCCTAGACAGGTGATCGGGTAAAACTAAAAGCAAAACAAAACCCAACCTTCAAACCTGCATCCAAACACTTCGATTAGGTTTCCAGCATCTCCCATTCTCGCTTCAACTGCCTTCATTCCTTCCTTGTATGCTTGCCTGCTTGCAACGAAGCGAAGAACTGATTGGGAGATATAACTATCGAATAGTTGATTGCAATCCGCATACGCCAACCTCGTACTTAACCTGAAAAATGGCTTCCAAGTTCGGATTAGCTGGTGGAATTCCGGAGCGGCGGGTCCGACCCATTTGGGATGCCATCGATTCTCGACAGTTCAAAAATGCTCTCAAAATCACTACCACTCTCCTTTCCAAACATCCCCATTCTCCTTACGCTCTTGTACCTCTTTATTCGATTTTAAGCTTTTTCTTTTCAACTATGATCTTTTAGCTTACATGACTAGTCTTATATTATTTTTTTGCAGGCTCTCAAGGCCTTGATATTGGAAAGGATGGGAAAACCCGACGAAGCATTATCTGTTTGTTTAAATGCCAGAGACCTTTTGTATAAGAATGAGTCTTTGTTAATGGATGATCTTACTCTTAGCACTCTGCAAATTGTTTTCCAACGACTCGATCACTGTCAGTTTTTTCTTTCTTTTTCTTTTTCGCCAAACTGATTGACTCATCAATTATTTTTCCTTTTTAGTTTTTCAATTGTCGATAGTCGATAAGTACCTTATTATATGATATTTTTGGTAATTATCAGTGGAGTTGGCTACTAGCTGTTACGAGCATGCTTGTGGGAAATTCCCAAACAATTTGGAACTAATGATGGGTCTTTTCAACTGTTATGTTCGAGAGTATTCGTTTGTTAAGCAGCAACAGGTTTGTGTATGCTTATCTTTTATTTTTTTTTTTAAATTTTAGGAATTTTACGGGCATTTGTTGTTTCGAAGATTAACACATAATTGGTGTCACTTATTCTAGTTTTATTTTCTACCAGACAGCCATCAAAATGTATAAGCTTGTCGGTGAGGAAAGGTTTTTGCTCTGGGCAGTTTGTAGCATCCAGTTGCAGGTTCTGGGAGTTTTCCTAGCTGCTCCTTTTTCAGTTTCTTGAGCATGCCGTTAATTGTTATTGTTCATAACAAAAACGATTTGATGTTAGTGTGTTCTTCATAAGTAGAATGGAAAAGTTGTAACAAGCAGGCAGTTTGGAACTAACAATTTTCTGTGGAAATTGATGTCAGACTGTAATGTAGACTTGCTTGGTTTTTCCTGTGTTTAGATTGAATTTATAGTCTACTTTGATTGTCCCATGGAACTTTATACCGGAATGTACTCTACAGAGTGATATAGATGTTTGAGAATAACTAATTATTTGTGCTGTAGAATATGTCTTCTTCAACAGCTTACTTTGTGGGGTCTGATTCTGTCAGGTTCTTTGTGGCAATGGTGGAGATAAGCTGTTACTCTTAGCTGAGGGTTTACTTAAGAAGCATGTTGCTTCCCATGGTTTGCACGAGCCTGAAGGTACATTTCTGTTTCAATGTCTTTGCCTTTGCAAGCAACCTGCAGAGCTGCTCTTCTTTTCTCATTTACATATGATATCCTATCCTATATCTGTGCAGCTCTTATTGTCTACTTTTCAATATTGGAGCAACAAGCAAAGTATGGTGATGCTTTGGAAATTCTCGGGGGAGAATTAGGATCCCTTCTGATGATTGAAGTTGATAAGCTACGGATACAGGTATTTTCTGAAGCTTATATTCGATACTTGTTAATATCATATAAACGTTGATATTGGAAATATCTTCTGCATACGCATGTCACCTATTCAAAATTCATTGTCACGTGTAAGATTGTACGTTATTTTCACGGGGAATTGTTGTTCTTCTGCTTTTCTTTTCTTATCAAATTATATTCTTTGACTTTAAGTTGACAGGGGAAGCTTCTTGCTCGGGCAGGTGACTATGCCGCTGCTACCAATGTATACCAGAGAATCTTAGAACTATGGTATGCATACGGATGTTACAGAAATTTATAGCAAAACTTTGCATCAGTAGCTGTGGCAGGTTACTAGCATGTACTTGGGTTCTGAGTTGAAATATTTACTCCTGAACATACCATCTTTAACAGTCTGGTTTTTTCTTTAATTTTGATGTTAACGGACAGTGCGGATGATTGGGAGGCTTTCCTACAATATCTAGGCTGTTTATTCGAGGATGACAGCAGTTGGTCCAATGAATCCATCAATGCTCCAAATAATCCATCAAAATATGCAGAATGCAAGGTTACACACTTGGCAGATGAAGTGGTAAACTAATAATAACTTTTGAATATTACTTTTTAGTTCTCATGTAGTTCCATGCAAGAGTATTTTATTGAAAAGTCAATATGGTCAATCTGCAGTTTGATTCTTGTGTATCAACTGCGTCGGATTTTGTACAAAGGTTACAAGCAGAAGCTAATAATGATTCTTTAAGAAATCCATACTTGGCACGTCTTGAAATTGAAAGGAGGAAATGCCTATTTAGAAAGAACAACGATGATGGTCTTATAGAAGCTCTTTTGCAATATTATTCAAGGTATGCCTTGGACTTCAATTATTACTCGAAAGTTTGTTACTGAACTATTGTGTGCAGGTCGGTCTTTTATTTATCTTCTGAATAATTTAACCTGAACTTTCAATTTATCCTATTATGGTCTGTTCATGTAGCATTTTTCCAGGTAATGTGTTGCTTTTAATTGGTTTTTTATTCTTTTAGATTTTTATAGAGTTGCAAATGTGTTAACTTGTTAGTAGTCCTATTTTTAGTGGTCTCTTTTCCTGCTGTATGATTGACCAATTTTGTTGTTGCAAAAATTATCTGCAGTAATGATGCTGTGAATTCTATGCTATTTGGGTTGTTTGCGCCTTCAGTTCTGAGATAAGAAAATACACATGGTAACTTTTTATTAATGATATATGGAGCTTTTGTTTGCTGAGTGCAGGTTTGGTCACCTGGCTTGCTTCACTTCTGATGTTGAGGCCTTTCTTCAAGTATTGTCACCAGAAAAGAAGGTGGAGTTTCTGGATATGTTAATTAGAAACTCTAACTCCCTTTCATCAGTGCCAACTAAAGCTCTAGGGCAGTCGATAACACTTCTGAAGACACAAGAACTGATTGGAAACATGTTCAGGCTTTCTGTGGGTGGTGAGTACAATAACTCATTTAGTGACTACAAGGATTGTGCAATGGTGTATTACATTACTTTACCTTTAGTTTATTCTACTATTGGACTGTTATTCATTGAAAGATCTATTATTAACTCAGCTGTTCATTCCCAGAACTTGAAGACTCTGCTGTACAAATGGCTGAGTTATATTGTAAAAGCCTTCCGCTTTCCAAGGATTTGGATCCACAAGAGAGTATGCATGGTGAAGAGCTGTTATTAGTTATCTGCAATGTGTTGGTTCAGGTGCACTTCCTTTTTTTTCCTTTTTCCTTTTTCGTTCTTTCACCATTGAAGTCTGTTTACTTCTCTTTTTCAAAATTCTTTGCTAAATTGTAGTTTGCAGTTCTTCCATCTTAGTCTATACTATTTGTTTTTTCCTTTTTAGGTTGTCAATATTTCTTCCTTTTTGGTTGTGGTTTACACTTTATAGCATAAACTTGATTCTTGTTCTTGTGGTACATCCACAGTTTCCACCAAAGAAACATCTTAGAGTGATAATGAGTGCATTTTGCAAGTTATGTTAGGACTTGTTTTGGTGCAGTAGGGAAAAGACCATTAGGTTGCTTGTTATCAACTTTGTTGCAGTGTGCAGTTTTGACACATTTTATCCTAGGTTGATTTTGCATCTCAATACAGAGTTAAACTAAATAATTGAAATATATTTGATATGTTTACCATGTGAGGAAAAATAAATAGGGTTCTGAATTTAAAACTTTCACATTGTATTATATATAAGGGATGGAGCATAATGTCTTATCTCATGTTAATGATTGTAAATTTGATAGGAACTAGGTACAGTAAAATTACAATCAAAGAGGTAGGTATAAGTATCTGTTGTTAAAATTCATTGGTCTCTGAAAAAATTTTGGAAGGAATGCCATTGAAAGTATACTTATCATATATTGAAAATCTCATAATATTTTAAAAAGTATTCCGTTTGCTGTATTCTTTTGTGTGCTTAAAGGTGGACAACAATAAACAAGTTAAAAGCTGTAGAAGAAGGAAATTCTGTGTCCACTCGTTGTACCAAAATCACACATTGCTTAGACACTAAAGTCAAGGAGGGACATTTCCCTATTAATAGCTTTGTCCCCTTGGCTTTATTAGCCTTTCAGAACCTAAGCCATTAGCCGTTTGAGCTGTGGCGTGGCCTACTTTTTTATGGCCTTTAAGAGGTTTTGGCATTTCAGGGTTGATTTTTTAGCCATTTTTTGTGGTTTATGAGAGAAGCTTGACGAAAGCTCGTATTCGGCCGGAGCTCGGTTAACTTTGCCAGCTTGGTAATTTCTCAAGTTCATTAAAATTTAACCAATTCAGGAAGCTCAGCTTAGCCTGTTCACTTACATCCCACTGCTAGTATGATATCATGATTAAATCATTTCTCTAAGGGCTGAAGGGGTATGTTCTCTCAGATACTCTCTTTGGTTTAGAGTTACCTCAGTATGAATGCTAATCAGCAAGAAAGACATATATCTTTCCTCTTATGTTTTCTCTGGTTTCTAATTTCTGAATTTGATACAAGAATGTATATTTTATTTTGTGAGTGCATGTTTTCCCGTTATGTCATGTTGTTTTTGGTTCTGGACTTTGTTGCGCATGATTTTACTCGACTAGTTATTGAGATATCTTTTCTTTTTGGATTTAGTTATTTTGGCGTACGAGAGATCTTGGCTATTTTGTTGAGGCAATTATGGCTTTGGAGTTTGGGTTAACCATCCGAAGGTCAGGAAAAATTTTTTTTTTAACTTGGCATTGCGGCAACTAATGAATAATTAATTTGGATTGAAAATCACTGTTTGCTTAATTTGACCGATTTGTTCTTGTTCAATGAGATGATGATGTGTTATGGCATTAAAATAACTTTTGGCCAAAATTTTCTGCTTTCTGTTTGAAAGCTCTTTGTTTCGCTAGGGCAATTATTACTCTTGGAGATGTTATCTCTCTGTGTGCTCCTTTTGGCAGATATGTATGGCAGTACAAAATCTTATTGTTGCACTTGTATTCATACTTTGGTGCCCTTTCCTTGGCGTATGAAAGGTGAGTGGGATTTTATGATTACTACTGAAAAGCATTACTTTGCCTCAACAGTTAACAATGTATTCACTTTTCTGACATGTTTCTAGATACATCCTCATCCTGTTCTCTAGGTGTAAAATTTACTCTTTTTTTCTCCTTTTTAGGTATAAATCATTGGATGTGAAAAATATCTTGTTGGAAACTGTTTTACATCACATTTTGCCCCAGATGTTGGTGTCTCCACTGTGGGCAGATTTAAGCAATCTGCTGAAAGATTACCTCAAGTTTATGGATGATCACTTTAGAGAATCTGCAGATCTTACATTTCTCGCTTATCGCCATAGAAATTACTCTAAAGTATGTTTTTTACCTTTGTTGATACTCCTTTCGAATCTATATTTGTTCCCTTCATTCATTTTTATCCACAAGAAGAAGAAACAAAGAACTTTGAGTTTTTGGTAATCTCTCCCTGAGGAATAATTAAAGCTGATGATACTTGTTTTCCGTGCTTTTTGGTGCAAATAATTAATATTAATCGTCTGTTGCAAGAGTAACACAGTAAAATAAAGAAAACTTTATGCCTGGAGGATGAAGGAAATACTATTTACTTGCTTTCTCTAAAAGAAAACATTATGTTCTATGCATTTCTCAATTTAAGTTTCTGGTCAGCTTTTTAATCCACTGATCAAATCCATGTGTAGCTGCCGTTGTGCCTGAAAGGCCGATTAATGAATCTTTGCACTATGAGTACATACAAGAATTTCCTTTACTACATTTTGGAGGAGATTAGTTTAGTGTCCAATGCAGTACAACATCATCTGTCCTATTAAACTTGATACAAGTGATTGTATTTCTGGATTATTTTTATATCTTGAATAGTTGATGAGCAGGGATGACAATAATGAACTTTCAACTAAATAGGAGAGGATATTGAAGATTGAATCAGCCAGCTTAATGGAACCTGCCCTTGGGGCTTCTTTTTTTTTTTTTTTTTTTCCCTTTTTGTACAAAATAAACTGTTATTTCTCTTGTAAAGTTTGTCTTTTTGCCTTTTTATGCCATGTGTCAATTATTTTGGTCCCAGAGTGATGGACTCCTTATAGTTGTGCTGTAACATTCTCAATCACCTTGAAACTTAAGTGAATTCTGAGCTTGATTTGCTTCTTCGGTGAACACACTTCTTGATTTTGCCTTCATAAGCAGCCTATTCCATGGCAACCATATATGAATTCCCTGTTTCTTCATTGTCCTGTCTATGTGCAATATATAAAATTTTCCTAAAATGTAATACTGACTGTTAGGCTCTGTCCTAGTGGGTGGATGTTACAAGCTAAAAGGGAAAACAATGATAAATTAATTGTTGGAATGCGATTTAAATCTTAATTATGTGAACTGAGGAAATACTTTGTACCTTGTAATCTAGGTAATAGAATTTGTTCAGTTCAAAGAGCGGTTGCAACATTCCAATCAATATTTGGTGGCAAGGGTTGAAGAATCTATTCTACAGCTAAAGCAGAGTGCAGACAACATTGAAGAAGAAGAGGTAGTGTATATGAAATCCTTGAGGAATTATCACGTATGAGGTTTGGCTGTATTATAGAATGCATCTGACATTAACATTCCGTCTTCTAGAGTATTCTTGAGAGCTTGAAATGCGGGATTGACTTTGTAGAGCTCTCTAAGGAGATTGGATCCAAATCGCTGACCTTCAATGAGGATTTCCAGTCACGACCTTGGTGGACACCAACTACAGAGAAAAACTATCTTTTAGGTCCGTGTATATCATGCTGTATAATAATACCTGATTGGTTTATTGTGCATTATCTTTTTTGAAATTTTTTTGGGGTCTTTCTTTCTAACCCCTGATCTATTCCTCTGGTTATATTCCTTGAACTGATTTAAAAATTTTTCTGCTTCAGGTCCATTTGAAGGGATCTCCTACTATCCTAAAGAAAACTTGGTATTGAACTCTGCCTCAATTTCTTGTAGACTCCTAGTTTGTGTATAATGATTTTTATGGAAAGAATTTATTTTCCATGGTTTTCTCTTGTCAATTATGTCTTGCATATTTTGCCTGTCTCATTATTTATCTAATTTTGAGTTTCCTTTTTGCTGATCAAATTTAGACGAAGGAAAGGGAAGCAAATGTTCGGGGATTCATTGAGAGGAAGTCTCTTCTTCCTCGGTTGATATATTTGTCCATTCAAAGTGCATCAGTGTTATACAAGGATAACAGTGAAATAAATGGTGCTCTAGCTGATCCCAATATGTCATCAGAACTGAAGACTTTGCTTGAACGCTATGCAAAAATGTTGGGATTCTCCTTAAATGATGCAATAGATGTGGTTGTGGGAGTTTCCCATGAGCTAAAGTCTTATGAGGTATCCGTGTGGCTCTGTGCATATCCTCCATTAACTTATGCTCATTCATTCTAATTGTTGCTGGATCATGTGTTCGGTTACACAGTTTGATATGCTATCTAATGAGATTATGTACTGAATATTCATGTTCTCTGTCAAGTTATGCTTCAATCTTTACAGATGTAAAGGTTTAAACATTGTTTCACAAAAGTCAATACATGTTAGGTAAAATTAGGTAATTTGAATATTTAATCACATTGTCTCTAGTTTCCATGTTGCTTAAAGTATGACAATCGGGGCTGCATTGTGGTCTACATTTTTCTCTTTACTCAGAACAGATGTTTATATGCCTTTATTTATATTAACAAAAGGTTGGTTGTTGCAGTTTCCCGGATTTTGCTAGTAGATTTTGATGTCTATACTGCTTAAGTATCATAAAATGTTAATTAACTTATGGACAATTAATTTTGAGGTTTTATACAGGCTTTCGGTTCAGACGTGATTGACTGGTTGAACTTTGCTGTATTTTTTAATGCATGGAACTTGAATTCTCATGAGTTTGAGCGGCGTGGAGGTGAATGTTCTCCTGGTAGTTGGCATCTTGTTAATTCTCTGCTGGAAAAGTACATTTTGGGAAAAGTCAGATCCATGGATCCTCTGATTCACTCTCCACAGGGTGGTTTACCTGTAGTGGTCCAACTGGTTTCTGAACCATTAGCTTGGCATAGCCTTGTAATTCAGTCTTGTGTTCGGTCATGTCTTCCATCTGGAAAGAAGAAGAAGAAGAGTGGATCTATAGATCAGTCTCTCTCTTTGTTATCTCATGCAATTAAGGATTCTATACAGTCTTTATGCGGCATATTAGAAGAGGTTGCGAAATGGTCACAAGATCAGATCGACAGCCCAGAGGACAATAAGATAGACATTTTGGTGTCCTCTCTTCAGAGAAATGGACAGGATGGAGGACCTGGACAGGTTTTCCATATTTTGGGAACTTTGGTATCTTCCCCAAATGAGATAGAGCTTGGCAATCGGATCTCCCAAGCTTTAAGGTCTTGGAGTCCTGTTGATGTGGCAAGAAAAATAGTAGCAGGACAGTGTACAGTACTCTCTGAATTTTGTCGTATTTGTGAATCAAAAATAAAGTCACTAAAAGCTTTAAAGCAGCAGATAGCTCAGGTCTGAAGAGAGACTTATGTATGGCAAGTAACATTGAAGCATGTGTTATGCCTGATGTTTTTGTTCCTCCCATTGACCCTGGGAAGGTTAGCAGATCCAAGTGTTTGGCTCGTAGAGCGAAGAGTAGAGGTTGAAGGAATCGATGTTTTGAGTTCGTGTCTGTTATTCATGATTTGTTGTTTTCCCCAATTTTATCTGCAGATTTGGATGTCATATAAAGCGTTAGTTTGTGATTGACAAATTATGGCCATTTCCACAGTTTTGGTATTCAGTGCAAGGTTTTCTTATTGGAGAGTTGGTATGTACACTAAATAAATTCCTTCCTTTTTCTTCTGTCGTTGTGTTGAATTTCATTTCAGTTATTGTTTAGTATTTCTTAGCTCAGAGTTCTTGCATTGTATACTCGCTCACATAAATGGTGTGAGTGAATGGTATCTTATTTGAAAAGCTGTTGCCTACGTACTTTATACTCCTCTCTTGGGAAAATGGTTCTTTTCTGTGGGAAATTGGGGATTGACATAATAGGTTGTTGATTTGTTGATATACACGACAGATGATTGCGAAAATGGTTCTAAAAGTAGGCTATTAATGCTCAAATAATAATAATAATAATAATAATAATAATAATACAATGTTTAAAGCGGAACAGGAAGCCTTGATTTACATTTAAATAAAAAAGTAGTTTCAAGTATGAGTAAGAAGTAGGAAGCGAATAAATGTAAGAGTGATATTGCCTTGAATTGAATTGTATTATCTGGAAATAAATAAATAAATAAATAAATAAATAAAAGGAAGACGCGGCGCAAAAGAATTAAAAGTTGGTGAAGGGGCAGGAGCTGTAGTGTTGGTGTTGGGTCCTTATCCTTCCCCTCTCAAAAATTGCTCCTGCACCACCAGCACTGAATCCGTGTTTACACAATGAGAAGATAAAACATAATCCCCAATAATGCCAAGCTCTCTCGTGTTCTCTGTCCAAGTTGACGATCCCTCCAATACACTAGGATTTATCCCTGCTTTCCTTCCTACGATCCACAGATGGTAATATTTCTCTTCTGCCATCCCCACTATTGCCCCACCTGTTTCTCCATTTCTTACCACTACCTCTCTGTAATTCACTCTCGTTTCTTTCGTTCTTCACCCAGAACGAAGTCACCATCCCATAGTCCAGCTTCTTTTGCATTTTATCATCTCTTTCACTGTTTGAACAAAGAAACCTTGCTACAGTTAGTGACACACTTGGATTCCCTACCATCCGATCTGAATAAGCAAGTGCCTCTCTAGAATCTGCTCCTCCTAGGAATAGCTCAATAAAGGTGTGGGTAGCGCCTCCAAGGAAGGAGTGAGTTAAGGGCAGCTGCCATCGATCGGCCTTGTCAACAAGAAGTCCGACGGAGCAAGGTGCATTGTCCAACACTTGGGTGATTACTGACCGATTCCCACCACCCCCATGCTCAGTTATTGCGCGATCTCGCCATCGCATTCCTTCTCCAAAGGTAAAATGATGATAGTAGCCTTGCTTTGCAAAGCAAACTTGCACAGATCCTGATACATTGTTCGTTTTGCTGTTGAAGCTGTGCGAAAATGGAGCTCCACGCAGTCAACTCTCCTCTCTTGGTAAAGCTTTGGAACATGGTGGATTATTTCGGAGTCCGGGAACCTGCTGGAAAGGTCTTCCGCCATTTTCTGATTTTGGTGCTCTATAAACAAAGGGTTAGCACGGCCGATGAGCTCCACAAGGTGTAAAACGTAAACGGAGAATGCGTTGTTAACAGTAGGACAAGAGACTTCAAGGAGGCTAACTAGGCTCGGCAAGTTCTTTTTGTCCTGGATGCAGAGTAGTATCTTAAGTTGGTCAGCGGGAGCGGTGTGCTGAATAGTCCTCCTCGTGTTTACCATGTGAGGCTTTGTGGGATCATACAAAATGCTAATCAAAGCGTAAGAATTGGCTTTTCTATTAAAATAATATTAAATTTTTTTATTTACGATTTTAATAAAATTATTTATCGAAATAGATTAATTTTGAAAATATACTGAAAAATCAGTATTTGATTTTTCAACACAAAAAATAATTGAAAAATCGCCCAGTCAAATGGCAATTTCCTAATATTTAGGTGAAAAATCGTCTTTTTGTTTAAGCGATATCTCAAATTCTTAGTTGAGAAATCGTCATATTAAATGACGATTTTTCAACATATAGATAAGAAATCGCCCAATCACATAACTATTTCTCAAATATATAACTTCTAATTTTTTTTTTAAATTGATGAAAAATTTCCCAATACACACATAATTATATAAATTTTTAAAAAATTTCGAAAAAAAGAAAATAAACTAATAGTTATTAAAAAATAGAAAAACCAGAAAAAATAATTATAAAGAAAGGAATAATAATTATTAAAATTATTAATAAAAAATTTATAATTACTTTTTACTCCTAATTTTATTCTTTTCTTTGCGATTGTTCTTCTTTACGTTTTTAATAGAATTGACCCTTCTTTTATATATATATAAATAATATAAATATTATATATATATATTAAAAATAATATTTATAAATAATAAAATATTAAAAATTATTTTTTTAATCCTAAGTTAATATTTAAAAATAATAAAACATAAAAGCATATTGTATATTAAATCTTGAATTATCATTTACAAATAATAAAAAATAAAAAATATTTTATATTAAATTCTAAATTACTATTTAAAAACTAATAAAAAATAAAAATATTTTATACTAAATCTTGAATTATCATTTACAAATAATAGAAAAATAAAAATTTTGAATTATATTTTATATTAAATCTTGAATTACTATTTAGAATAATAAAATTTAAAAATATTTTTATTTAAAATAGTTTATATTAAATCTTGAATTAATATATTATATATAATATAAAATATTTTAAAAAAATTTTCGTATTTGTAGATTTCTCATAATTTTTTCATGCAAATTGTTTTGTATCGCATCGATTGAGAAATCGGTCAATAAAGTGCTTTTTTTTCTCACTAATTGAGAAATTAGTCAATGAAGCACCAAAATATAAAATTTTTTTATTAAATTATTTTTAAATAGTAATTCAAGATTTAATATAAAATATAATTCATGATTTTTAATTTTTATTATTTGTACATGATAAATCAGGATTTAATATAAAATATTTTTATTTTTATTAGTTTTTAAATATTAACTCAAGATTAAAAAAAATATTTTTTAATATTTTATTATTTATAAATATTATTTTTAATATATATAATTTTTATATATTTTTATATATATGAGAAAGGTAGGCTCCATTAAGAACGTAAAGAAAAAGAGCAGCAAAGAAAAAATAAAATCAAGGGTATAAAAGTAATTACAGTTTTTATTAATAATTTTAATAATTGTTATTTTTTTATAATTATTTTTTGTGATTTTGCTTCTTTTAATAATTATTAGTTTTTTTTTTTTTTTTTTGAAATTCTTCCAAAAATTTATATAATTATATGTATATGTATATGTATATATATGAAATGTGTGTCCCAAGAATTGAAAAAAATTAAAAGTTACATGTTTGAGGAATCGTCACGTGAGTGGACGATTTTCTACCTCTATATTTGGCGATTTCCTAACTATTGTAATTGCACTAAGAAATCGGTATTTTGTTTATCAATTTCTCATAAATTACGTTGAGAAATTGAGAAATCGCCTAATCAAATGATAATTTCTCACATAGATGTTGAAAAATCGACATTTCAAATATTGATTTCTCAATAAATTTTTAAAAGCAACTTATTTCGATAAATAATCATCAAATGATTTAAAACTATAAACAAAAAAAATTTAATATTATTTAAATAAAAAAGCAGTAAGAATTCTCGTTAAGAGTCGTTACAAATATCAGCATTGAGAAACCTGGCATCCCTATTATCTGCTTGCTTGTAAACCAACAACCAAATGCACAAATTTTATTTTAATTAGATATATATGTATATAGCGCATTACTTAGTAAAGGATAGAGATGCATAAAATAAAGAAGAAGAAGAAAACACACATTTTGTCCACCCAATGGACGTACAGAATAAGCTCCACTTGACCCCTCAAGCTCAAAACAAGGCCGAGAGCAAGACTATCTCTCCATGGCAGAGCTACCATCTTGGCAGCCACCAGAGTTGAGAGGAATTTTGACAGGTAACCTGAAATAACCAAGGCAAATAGCGGTCGCAAGGTAGACCAGCCCGCTTCATGCATTGCAGAAAAATCTTGTTGAGTCCGATAAACGCAAAGGAACATGGCATAATTATTTCCATTAAGATTGTCTCGCTTCTCTCCACCAAGGTGTCCCCTAGCGGCGGCCCGTCTGGAATCACCAATCCTAACGAGAATGGGCCGTAAGCAGCGGCGATGCCAAACATGTCCGTCAAAAAGCCCATCACAAACACTACCAACAAAATGGCAACAACATATAACTGATCCACTGCTTCTCCCTCTGGGGTTTTTTCCACAACCAATAACATTGCTCAGTCGGATGGCAGAAACCAGGAAAGCTAGAAGAACCACCAAGGAAATCAAATACCAAAGAGCATCTTCAGCAGATACTTCACTTTGTTTCATTGCCTCAAAAGCCACTAAAAAGTTCATGCCAATGCTATCGGTAATTAATGCTATGGACAAGGCCATATTTCCTACCTCGGAGCTAAAAGATTAAATTCTTCAAAGTATAGCATAGCGAATGGGAAATGCTGTTACCGACATAGATGAGGCAATTACTCCAATTGAAGAAAGTCTTGCAAGTTCTTTGTCCATTGATTTTCGAGTACTCAATGCAACAATAAGCACTATGATGAAAGGTCCAAAAACGCTCATCAAGGCAATATAAAAGTGTTTTTTTCCCGATCGTTTTAACGAGCGTAGATCCATCTTCACTCCACTTACAAACACGAAAAACATAAACTCCATCACTCCCACGTTTCTTAGCACGAATTGGGAATTAAGGGGAAACACCATATAGGTAAAGCTCTTGCCTGCCCCAGAAGAGACGGTCCAATGATAATGCCACCCTCGAAATAAATATCATTTACTCATCAATGAAAGACAAGACCAAAAAAAATAATACTAAGATTATTGATCGTAAAGAAGAGAAAAATATATAAATCCAAAGCGCGTAACATAAGAAAAGAAATACGGAGAAAGATAGATACTCAATTAACTCAGAAACCAATTTAGGCTGTCTGAGAAACTTGAGAAGAAATTGAACGGTCCGTGTGATCAAAGTGGTCAAGATTAAACCAACAAGGATAACATTGAAGGAGAAATTCATTTGGTTTTGGCCATTGAAAATGCCAAAGGTATGAGATTCATGTGATCTCACACACACCAGTGGCAATGCTGCAGTTCCACTGTTGGAGATCCGGAACTTAGCGCCTCTAATTCCCATTGTGGGCTGCTGTTGGTAGCCCTTGTGCATGGCCTTGCCACCCATGAGGCCTGAAGCTGATACGAGCTGGGAGAAACCTAACCATGCAAAAACAGTACCTAAAGAAACCAACCTAGGCTAGCACTATCTATCTATCTATCTATCTATCTATCACTGCAACAAGATGTAGATGGAGAGGGATACTGCGATCAGGAGAGATGCGGACGTGAGCTACAATTGGGCTAAAAGGGAGATGGATTTCGCCTTCCGCTCAGATTGTTAGTTTTCTTTAACATGCATTAATGCGAGGTAAATGTTCTTTTATTTCTTTTCTTCTTCAATGCAAAGATAAAATAAAAATGAAGTTTCAAATTTAAACTTAAAAAAAATCTCTATCTTTTATTTAATTTTAGTACATAATTTCCTTTTCATGCATCCATGAGCTTCCACAATCGTATTTTGTTAGGAATCATGCAACTTGTATTTGTTTCTTTGGCATAATGTTACAAAATGTAAATAGTAAAAAATATAATATATATTGTATTAATTATAAATCAAATATTCCTAAAAATTTAATTTTTGCTTTTGGGTACCAAAAACAATAATATTGTAGTTATGAGTTTGAAACTCATGAACTGATCTTTTTGGTATTTTGTGGTGGATGGGATGCTTTGAATACCACAAGAGGAAGCAATGACTGACTCTTGGCTCATAATTGGAACTGAAAGCCAAGGGGAGCAGAAATTAAAGGCAGAGAGGCAGAGCAGCTAAAACTAAGGCGTCTGTTATGCTTCTGATCTGCTTTGTGAATTAAGAGGATTTTAATGTGGACCAGCTGCATGCAACATTGTCGCCCCTTGTCAGAGTCCAATGCCCAAAGAAAAAGAAGAAAATGCCACACCTACCCTATAAAACATGGATAGGATTGGAATTGGAGCCCATCCCCCTGCATTCCAACCTGAATTTGCCTCTCCATCTTAACCCCTCTAAGAGGGATGTGCATTCATCAAATATATATATATATATTATTTTATAGTTTAATCGTTAACCAAATTAAATTATAAAAAAGATATATTTTTAATCGATTGAAATTATTCTGATGAATTCAGTAGATTTTTCGATTAATCGAATTTTGAAAGAGGAGAGGAATGGATGTGTGCAACAGCGTGGGGGGGATGGGAACTGTTATTGTGAAAATGAGATAGTGAGACCGAGGGCTGGATGAGGCTATTTGACAGAGAAAATGGATGTGCAACAGGAACAGGACAGAGGATGGTTACGCTAGGCTAGCTAATCTTTTGCCTTTGCAATCACTAATTAATTAATTTCCAACCGATGGTATGGAGTTCGGCGTGAAAAATTGCTAGTAACGAAAACCCTGAAATTTATTTAACCTGCTGCGTTCATGACATGCCCTTGCCAGCCTCCTTATGGTGATGTATACTTGTTTGATCCCGAAAGAGGCAAATAAATAAATCATTCTCATCAGGTGGACATATATTCCTCTGAGCCTAAGGCAGGTGCGTGTGTCCAAAACATAGAGTGAAACAAATTAAATGGGAGATTTAAATTCATCCCTGGACTGGCGGTGTACGTACTGTCAGGCTTTATGCCATCGAAACCATCCTCTCCCTCTGCCTCTGGATCTATCTATGAGGTCCACTCTTACGGCAGGCAGACAAGGAATTCAAGTCCTCTCATGTACTCCCGACCCACTATATGTACCGTGAAAGCTACCTCCATCTACCCGCATTTATTCAAATCTTTAGTCCTACTTTCAACTAGATGGGTAGTCCCGCTGGGTTCGACAGCATGGTTCGGCTCATACCAAATTTGGTTATAATATTTAATAATTTAATTTAAATAATTATTTATTTAATTACATAATATTCTTATTTAATTTTAATTATAAAAATATATAAATATTTATATAAAAATAAATTTTTTAATTTTTTAATTTTTAAATAATTATTAAAATTATTAGGTAAAATTAAATTCAAATTTAAATTTAAATTTTAAAATTTTTTTAAATAGCTGATCGAACCGTAAGCAAATTTATTCTTAAACTCCAGTATTTAACTTTAAAATATTGCGTCTACCTTCAATATGTTCCCATATCTAAAATGTTATGATAAACTAATTTTTTAAAAAATCTTTATAATTTTTTAAAGTTTCTTAAAAACCTTGCATTTTTTATTTTATTCATTTAAATCTTTAAAATATTACTTGTATTTAATTAAATCCATAATATATACTTTTATCTAATTAAATCATTAAAATATTATTTTGCATAATTAAGCCTTAAAGTATTGTCTTTATTTAACTCAATCCTTCTTTTCTCTAACAGATTTTAGTGATTTTCATGCAAAACAAAGATTTAATTAATGAACAATTTACAATGGGTCTACAGTGTATGACAAAAAATATATACACATAAAGGTTTATTTGAAATTTTGAGAAAGTTAAAGACATTTTTAGTATTTTAGTCAAAATGTTCACATAGGATTAGGGGGGGAAAAAACAAGGAAAAACCCTTTTTCCCCCATCTCCCACTCTCCGACAGCTATATCTATCTATTTATCTATCTATCAATCAATCATGTCACGCCCAAAAAATTAGAAAACAAAAGGATAAAATAAAAAACCAACACCAAAACAAAAAGAACTAATCAGGAAAAAAAGTATATAGAAAAATCGAAAAAAAATAAAAATCTCAGCTTTGATTAATTATGGAAATTCCATTCTTTCAACAAAATATTCTCCAAAACGTAGAATAAAAATGAAAAAAAAAAATTACCATAAAAAAGGATTGGTCCCCTACCACCAAAATTAATTTTCATAATGTGGATTTTTTAGAGATAATTATAAAGCTTGAATATTTTGATTAGAATATTTAAACCCAATTTTACAATGAAAAGACATGCATACAAACTACAACGCAAACAATCCAACAGCATTTATAATTTTAAAAAAAAAATTATTAATAAGTACTCTAGATGTTATTATTATATGTAATAATATTTTCATTTAATAAACTAAAAAAAATTAAATGTTAATTTTTACATTTAATATAATACTTTTATTATAAATAAAATATTAATTAGCTTTAAAAAACTCTAAAAACACTTGTTTTCTTCCACCCCTCCCCCAACCCCCAAAAAACCTTTTAAAAATATATATAAAGTGACCTGGGATAACTGGGAATTTTCCAGTATATCTAATGAAAAACCCAAAACCTTTGCTTCCATTGATCCAAGAAAGCGAGCTTACATTTTTTCCCAGTAATATATTACCTTTAAAAAAAACATTTATAAGAGCTCATTGCATTTGCAACAAGAGAAGACCTTTTTTTGGAAGAGTTCTCGCATATACGAACAATATATTTGACTAAATTGGTTCAAAGGGCGAAACCACTTCTCCGGTTCTATAAATTAAATTGAATGATTTGAATAAAAATTATTTTTTATCCAAATTTAATTATAAAATAATAATATAAAAAATAGTTTTTAATATTTTAATAAAAAATTTTGGACGAAAACTTGATCCTACCCATGAGTTTACTACACTTATTCCATGAGCATATTTTGGAATTAACCCTCTACACTCCTCACGTACGTGGCTACAACAAAAACGATCGGGTTTACAAACACACAAACACACACACACACACACGTGTATATATATATATATATATATATTATTTTGTCCAACAATTGATCAAAATGATTATTAACTTACAAGTTATATGAAAATAGTAAACAGTAACAAATTTATTAATTTAAAATAATTACATTGTGTGACACTTGTATTTCTCACCAAAATGATTCAAGCAACAGAGACATGGATGTTAGAGCATTAACAAATAATAACACAAGAACGTGTTTGTGTACAAAAACAGATGCATTAATTTATATTAACCTAAAATAATTATAGAGATATTAATATATTTTGTAATTTAATGATGTGCACGCAAATAAGATGTTGAAATGGAAAGTGATTGAACTTCAAAAAAACTGTAGAGCTGGGTGTTTCTGTGGAGCAACATTGTCTACCTTGTTTTGAAGAGTATTAGATATATGTAGTTAATAATTAATTAATATCTTGAAGATGATAACAGATGATTTGGTCCCTTCGTTCTAATACAGACAGACACAAGCCTGAGCTTAAATCAAATTACTTAACGCTCCCACTCCCACTCAAACTAAACCTAAACCCTAAACCTAATTCCAATACAGTAAAGACCAATCGCATGATCTCTGTTGCATCTCAACGAGGAAGAGATTCGCTTTGCTTAAAAGAATTCGAATGTTAAAAACTCAACCTAACCAAATAATAATCCAAATCCATCCCAGCTGAAAATATATATATTTATATATTTATTACTGAGTGCTAGAATTGCATTTACTGCATGAAAAATATATATTACAATTATTAATTGTATCACATTAATTACAATTGTTGGAAAGACAGCCAGGGGACCGTGATCTGAGACAAGTCGGAAAGGTGTCAACATTGAACGAAATAAAACCTGCAAACAGTTTTTAAGTCAAAAGTATAAAACCCTAGCCAGCTGGACTAGACTTGCTGGAGATCAATACTAGAGCCTCTTGCCTGGTTATCAGCGGTTTCAACGTGCCGGGAAGAAGTGCATGATTCTCGCAACAGCTGAAGGAAAGCCCTAAATCTCTGTCGTCTTATGATGGAAAATAAACAAATCATCAAAGTAAAATGGAAAGGGTAAGAGGAGGAGGACCAAGATGAAGATGAAGCAGCTGTGAATAACATAGAGGTTTACCTATCTATCCATGATATTTCGCTACTACTGTAAGAAAAAAAAAAAACCAAGAACAAGAAGAACATCGTAGTAATTAATTAGTCTTAGTTTAGTCTTGTCTTTCACAAAGACTAATGCACAAAATTTAAAGACAATATCAAGTACTAAGTAAATGTAACGCATATTCGGATATCCACCTCTGAAACCAAGTCCCAAAAAATCTTACCGAACATATTATATTTAGTAAGGTTAACGTAAGAAAAGGAGGTGAGAAAAAAAGAAAGCGATTAAGGCCAATTGAATGCAAGAAGTTCACGAGAGAAAATATATATATATATACATATATATTAAGCGCACATCCCGATAACATGAAAAACCTTAGGTGAACGAGGATAAAAAATTATAAGTGAATCTGGCCAAAACTGACTTTGGGAACAATAAGGTAAGATCATTGAAATACTACTTGATTTTGTCTTTATAAATATGTCATGTTTGTAACCTAGAAAGAATACATAGCAGCATGATACAAAACTTCCGGAAGCTGATAAAAGAAAATAAGAGCCAGCTTTTGATAAATCAAAATCCATCTGAGAAAATCTAAGAGAGTTGAGGATAAGTTCAGGGGAAAAATCCGAGAACAACCCTCTATTTTTTTTTTCCTTTTAAAAAATCGTAATCAGCTTTGAACTTTGCAGATTCCCAAATCAATTTATCCTTTCTTATCCTGAAAGAGAAAAAGATCATTTTTTTTCTCTCGATTCTGGCAACTTTCCCTTGGATAGGGAATAATTCATCAATCCCATAGAGCAAGGGAATACCAGCAGACGGCAGCTAAGTCCGTCTACAAACAAAGAATAAGAAAGACCCAGACCCCAGCCGCCTGGAAGCCACCGGAGAACGTTGGTCGCTTTTGTGGGATTTAATCAAGAAAAAAGCCTTTAGAATTTAATCAAGAAAAAACAATCAACTTATAGGAAAAAGCTCAAATAAAAATATATACCCAAAATTAGCAGACAGATAACAAGTATGCATCATTCATCGAGCTGAAACTGCACCAGTTTTATACAGCAAGAAGAATCCATGAAACTCAGGATAGATAGCGCCACAGATGCTGTTTGAGAAAACACCTTGAGATGGCGCTATCCCTCCTGAGCTTTAAAGATTCTCCCATACTTCAGCTTATAGCAGCGGAAACCTACGTCTTCTATGGAAAACCTTTAAAGCTATTCAACAAGCTCTCATCAATATGTCTTAAGAGCTCAGATAAGCTGCGTAATTAGGCTCTAAAATATATCTCAGAGCACAAATGGCGAGGAAGGAAGGAAGTGGATTGGCGGTATTTATAAGAGGGAGAGGGCGTGGGGCATGAGTCACCTCCTATTGGAACAGGACATTAACAGATAATGTTTGAAGTAATTAAAGTATTTCTTCATAAAAGAACAAGTAAAATTATGGGGGTTTTGTGGAGTGATGGTAAAATTTTACACTTATCAGATAAGAGCTGGAATAAATTTATTTTTTAATTATGCATTGATTTTTCTTCTTAACTTCTACGCTGCCGACTATGTTAATGCATTACAGCGTTAGGTAGTCGAGTACTAAAGGATTATTATACAAGACCCAAAAAAAAAAAAAAAATCACATCTTCTCCCACTATGGCAGCTGTGCCCGGAGGGGGGGGGGGAACCCTAATTTAATTTCTGGAATTCTTATATTAAAAGTTACCATGAGGGAAGTCTCAGGGCAGTTTTTTTCCCCCTATGGACTACTGAATTTACCTAATGTTATATTAGAATTCAGATTATCATATATATATATATATATATCTATCTTATTATTAATTAAGCTATCTTAATTAAAAATGGCACCTACGAACCATATACAGTGATGGCATTCTTTTTATTAGAATATAGGACATACTTAATGGCACCAAAACTATTCATAAGCTATTAGTTCCCGTTATATGTGAGTATGTTCATAATTTGATATATAACTAATAAGTGTGATGTCAACATGTAATGTATTATTAGGATGTTAAATTTTTTAATTTTAATAATTAAAATTTAATGACAATTCATTTGCTATGTATTACCGCTACTTGTTAGTAGTATTATATGTATTCATTTTTGGTAATGTTGATCAATCCTATTCAATTTCTGCAATAGCACTTTTGAAATAATTACGTTCAAATCATTAATAGTATAAATTTTTTATCTGAAAATTCATATATTTTCTTATTCCTCAACTTATAAAAATAGGGGAAATAAAAAATATTCTCTATAGGGGGCCTACTTGTAATGGCGAGAGAGTCGAATTAAATCAATTAACTTATCTTTTGATTTCAGCAAATGCCATTAATCTCATTTTATGCATGTAAAAAGATAATGTTACAACTTTCAAGTCTTGAATACTTGTGGGATGTCTCTCTTTTTCTTTTTAGTTTTTCAGCAATAGCAGGTTGAAAAAGCAAAGGGAAGTGATTACTTTAAATTTAAAACTTTAAACCTTTGGTAGGTCAATCATCATTCATCCCCCCAACATCTCCTGTGAGCTAACAATTTTGGAATCCTCATCTCCATCCCCTATATTCTTCAATAATATCATCATTACTTAATAATCACTATTGCAGTCGGCAAATGTGAATCACTATCTCGTCTGTCATTTCACGTAACACTACTTTTACAGTCTTCTTACAGATTTTTATCATGTTTTATTCGTACGTGTAGTTATTTTATTAAAAATTATTTTATATTTTATAATAATATAATTTTAATTTTAAAATTTTTTAAAATAGTCATTTTGTATTTTTTTTGTTGAATAATTAATTCGATTTTGTATATAATTTAAAATTATTTTAAAAGATACAATTTCTTTTATAAATGATCCAAATTTAATAATATTTTATTTCATAAACTAAGTCATAAGTATAACTATTTATTTCATTTCAAATCTTTTTTATTCTCATAAAATAATTATTTTTTATTTTATTTTTTTAAACTACGTGTTGTTAATATTCAGGAACTATTTTTTTCTTAACTTCTTTAATTTTTTTTTCAATCTGACCTGTCAATATTAAGCCACTAAGCAAGAATGCCCCCAAATGTATAGATTATTTTCTGATTTATGATAATATTCATTTGAATTTAAACTAACCAATCTAGAATTTACCTAGAGTAAGGTTACCATATGAACACATGTCCTGCGTACAAGCAACAAAAGCATTTATATTTGATTCCCTATTTTAGTTTCCGTACGCGTATGCTATAGAGGCATAGTTAAGTGGAAATTAATAATTGTTCAAGAGAGTTGTACAGTAAATATATAACGGGGATAAATTCAAAGGAGGCAAAAGACAAAGCTGTCTCAAGTACTTGTTCGAATAATAAATTACTTGAGAGTGAGCGGCAAAGCTGTGTAGAAGTGGGGGAAATGTGGCCTGGGCCCTGGTCATAAGTCCATGCCATGTTTCTCTGACACGGAAGGAGGGCTTGCCTCGGCACTTGCACCACGCATCCTTCAATGAAACAATCAACAATCCCCTCGACCCTTTTCTTTTCTAGACTTACGTTTCTTTAGATTAGATGTCATAACTTCGAGCTTTTTCTCTTTCTTTCTCTGATTTTGTGTGTTCCAGTAGTACATTTTGCAGAGTCTTAGGCCCCCAGGTTCAGGTTTTCAGGTCCAGCTCCAGATTTCTCAATATCTCTATTCTCCAACTTGGAGGAGGGGCCCTTCGGCATTGGGCCTTCCTTTCTTTTTCTATCTCTGAGGATTTCATCATCCATTAAAATTTGGGACACGACATTAAAGGACATTAAGGCCCCCACAGCTTCTGACGTCTCTCAGCAGCAGCAGCAGCAGCGGCAGCACATCAATTCCCCTGTTGTTATTTATTTATTTATTTTCTTCTACGCGCATCAGTTTCTCCGTAGGGAAAAACCAAAACCTGGGCATTTTAGTCATATTTCTTACTTTTCTTCCTTCTCTTCTCTTAGACTTCCCCTCCAGCCAGCCTCCTCAGTCTGACTCTGACGAAAAGGTGAAATCTACTTTTGATCCTTTTTGGCCTGTTATGGAGATCAATGGGTCCTATTCCTACTCTTACTTTTTCTCTTTCCCGGTGAGTACTCCTGCTCTCACTTGCTTTCAAAAGTTTTATTTAAAGAATTAATGTCTGTCTATTACTTAATGCTTAAATTTTGTTCCTCTAAAATTTCCATTTTTTCCTTTAAGTTATAAAATTCAATTAACGATTATTTATAAATATTTTTTAATTATTTAAATTTTAAAAAAATTACACCAAATTAATTATTTTTAAAAAAATTAAAAATAATATAATAATTACATATTTTCATTAATTTATCTTTGAGATATTAGTAGTCAAAATGATATGGCACACTGTCATCATGCTTGGAAAGGTAAGTATGAGTAGGATTTTGACCCAACCACTTACATTGTACACTTAAAAGGATGAAACATGACTAGTGTTAAAAAAGAAAGGAAATGTTTTTTTTTTTTAATTTAAAAATATTTTAATTTTATATTATTAATTTTAATTTTTAAATTTTTATACTTTTGAAATTGTTATAAAATAATAAAAATAATTAATAATTTTAAAAAATTATTTATATATTGATTAAATGTAGATATATTATGTGATTAGAAATTTAAATTTTATATAAAAAATACCTAAATTTGACTTATAACCAAAACCTTTTTTATATAAAATTTAAAATTTCATATTATTTGACACGGTAATATTTTATCACCGTTAAGGGTATTTTTATCACTTTTAATTATTTATATTTATTTGTTATAATTTAAAAAATACACAAAATAAAATATTAAATTTGATAATGCATAACTAAAATATTTTATTTGCTATAGTATAAGAACTTACAATAACATTTTTGAAATTGGATTTTTCACTTTT
Organism: Adansonia grandidieri; assembly: GCA_038382065.1. Classification (NCBI taxonomy): domain Eukaryota; kingdom Viridiplantae; phylum Streptophyta; class Magnoliopsida; order Malvales; family Malvaceae; genus Adansonia; species Adansonia grandidieri. Next base: position 9,122,348 of record JBBYHK010000014.1, on the reverse strand, counting down.
CTATCTCCGAAAATGCTTGTAAACCATATTAAAATTATAAGAATTTGTTTTTGTTGCATTTGCAAATCTTTCTCACTTAAAACAACTTCCGAGGAAAGGAGAAAAAAGATGGGGGAATAGTTCATCTATTTGAATAAATTGAAATTTTCAATTTATCCGATAATTACAAGAAAGGAAGAAAATTGTGAAAGGCTGGGTCCTAAGCTGGGCAGGATATGAGAAGTAGCAATGACCAATCAGCAATGGGCAAGTTAAGGAAGTTACGGAGAGGCGATGGCGAGGGGCTCAGTAATGAGCCATTCAGCTGAGTCCGCCGGCACCCATCTTTTGGACACCAATTTTATTTGAGTCAATATCACAGTCACATCAACCATATTTTTACACGTGGAGCCAAGGCCTCGCTCCTCAACGTGGCCCTCTCTCTCTCTCTCTCTCTCTCTCTCTCTCTCTCTCTCTTCCCATTTTGGCATTATTACCGAACTTCAATTTCATTTTCATCCATTTAATTTAGTTTTAATTTTAAGCGGTTCTTACTGCTACTGTGAACATGAAATTAATGTGTACCACTGTATCTATTTTTTAATCACTGATATTCGAAGGTCAATTACATTTTGATTAATTTAACTTAAATTAACTGAAGTTTTATAGCAGAGATAAAATTCATCTAGCGAGAGTATTTCTATAAATAAAATTTGAATTTTAAATTTTATCCAAAAAAAATTATCAATTTAACTAATCACTTGTTAGTATATCACGTTATCTTTTAAGACGTAATAACTTTAAAATTTTATAGTAAAATAATTTATTTTTATTTTTTTAATTTTATCAAATAATAAATTAAAATTTTTATTTTTATTTTTTCATTTTCATTTTCATACTTAACATGCTATGAGAAAACATTTTTTTTTCATTTTTTTTTTTTTTGAAAATTTTCTATTCATTCGACTAAACATCGCCATAATGTTTTATTAAAAAAAATAGAGTATGACTTTTAAATGGAGGCCGGCCGACAGCCTCCTCACACTTGCTCTCCAACTTGTCCAAATTATAGCTATACAACTAACGGCAGAGTCGGATAAGGTACCTGGTCCCGGGCCCCAGACACCGGCCTCGTTTTCATGGTGTCAAAGCAATGTGGCACGTTTGATAATGATTTGCAGCGTACATCTCGCCTCGATCAAAACCCTATGTACACCATCGATTATTGGCTGCTGAAATTTTTTTTCCTTTTTTTTTTTTTTTATAGTTCTAAATTTTAGTGAAACTTTTAAAAAGGCAAAGGATCCTCTGCTATTGTGGTATTAATTTCATTTCATACAACAGTGACCTTTTTGCTGGACAGCTACTCCAAATCTAACCCAAAGTAAGCCCTTTTGAATGGAATACAAAGAATGATACATCAATTGTCGATTTAATTTGAATGTGTCAACTAAAATAACATCATTTATTGTCATTTTCAAAATTTGAAATCCAAGGCCTTTTGGTAGTATTATATATATATATATATATAGAGAGAGAGAGAGAGAGGGGGGGGATTTTAAACAATAAAATTCAATTGTCTTTAACCAATCAATTGATTTAGTGGCATCATTTGAACTAAATTATTAAAATAACCAAATTAAATAGTTATTAGTCAAACTCAAATTCAAAGTAAATAAGTATCTTGCATACATTGATGGCTCAATGTAGCTATTAGATGCCAAAAAGTCTCAGAGAAAAAAAAAAAAAAAAACTTGAATTGCTCAAAATAAATTCTCACCTCCCTCATATGGGAATGGGAGAGGTTTATATTGTTCCTTTAGGTTGAGTGAGTTAAGAACAAGATGAAGAGGAATATATACGGAATATCCAACCACATAACCTAAGAAAAATTAGGTTAAATAAGTTGTGAAATACTAATTGTTCCAAAGCCTATGAATATGAATTACCCCTCTCAAAAACAAATTTAGAAGAGGAGATATATATATATATATATGTATCAAGCCCCGTCTTCATGAAACATTGTGCTGGCTTTGGTTTCCTGTGAATGCATGCTAATTGATATGAGAATAAGTGCAGGAAATGTTTGCCTGTCATAATTGACTATAAACAAGAGAAATTAAGCTGAAACTACATTATGTTTCGTGACTCAAAACTCCTCCAAAATCCTTCAATCCGGCAGTACCGGACAACTAAATTATATAGTAGGAGCTTCCGAAAGTTTTTTCATCACCTCCCAAGTTGATACCTAGACTTCATAGTAGTTGATTTGTACGTTTCTCAACATATAAAAAAAAATTAACACAGACAAGTTTTAGCTGTAATTTTGGAGCTTGGTACAATGGAAAATGTAAGAAATGTAACGTAGGGGACACAATTTAATGTCCAAGCTGTGGAAGTCGATATATATATATATATATATATTTATATATATACATATGTTTGTTTGTGCATGCATGAACGACTAGCCTATTAATTAATTTCTACCAATATCCATCTTCCTCTTTTTGGAACTTGACAGCTTTGCGGCCTCTTTTAAGCCTTCTATCGCGCTTACAGTACTACTTTAGCTCTTTCATTTCAACTTCATGTCATGTTGGAGGAGCCTATACCTGCATAGCCTTCATTTGCTTCACCACAAAGAGTTTTTTATTTATTTCTTTCTTTTATACTATTGTCTTTTGGAATGAGGGACCAACCAAACATGCACTAATTCCCTTCTACTTCCTCAGGAAATTGATAAAAGAAAAAAAGAAAGAATTGGAATTACTACTATCACTCTTTCTTCATAAGATTTCGAATTAGGCGAGATAATAAAAAAAAGGGGGTGGGGGGGTTAAAATCTACATAACGGCCTCATCCAAGGTTTCCAGAAATTAGTTGCTAGTCGCTAGAGACGTGCAATGCAATACCCACCCACTTCTACCAAGTCCCGACTATCAAATTTGGTCCACAACCGTTCGATCTTTTATGTTGTCTGAGAGATAAGACATTATGGATATCACCATCCTCCAACTAAAGTTTTCTTGTTGATAATGAAATGAATTATTAATCATTCAAATATTTCTTTTAATAAGAAATGGACAGCAGTACAAATCTTTTATTAAATAGAATGATTGCTATAATGAACAATTATATATAGTAGATCAAACTTCAAAGGGATGTCAAATAGAATCTCTTTTCGAGTTGAAAATCATACAATCCAATATGTTGAGAGTTGAGACCCTACAATTATATATCCCATAAAATTGATTTGATACTACTTATAAGGATCTTGGACCGTATCTCATGCTGATTTGAGATAAGGTAACTAATGGTACAATTTTATCATTTTAGGAACAAAAGAAGATGCGACATATATAGGTTGGTGGTTAGTCAAATTTGAAATTGCTGACCCGAGTTTTGAAATTGATTTGGGCGAGTGGGTGGGAAGGGTATGTGGTTTTTACTGCTAAATATTTCCCATTGGAAAATGATGCTTTTTTTTTATTGGTGGAAATGGAAGTGATGTTGGTGATGAACTCATGGGCAAATAGAGCAACCAGAGGCCCAATCTTGAAAGGGCTAGTCGAAGGTCAATGGTCCATAATTTCGTCAGAGGAAAACAAAGCCTATGGGCTTATCTATACGATTCTGTAAGTTGTAAACCCAAATTTGGAGGGGATTTCTTAAGCAGGCCTCGGCGGGGCCAATAGGGTTGTTTTCGAGCTTGTGCGGGCGAAGCATCGATATAGATAGATTATGAAAATAATTAGCATTACTATAATATTGATTCTTTCAAGAATTTATTACAAATAAGTAGTGCTATTATGAACTTGAACTAGTTTGTTTCCTCAGTGATCTACTGTTGGACAATATCATTTGATGCTTTCCAGTATTTCTCAAAGCAAGTTATTAATTTATTCAATAAATTTAAAAGGTCCAGTATTCCCAAATCCAACATTTTTTTTAATTAAAAAAAATCATAGAGTTAGCATATCAAAAGTAAGCAACATTAAGCTAACAAAATAAAAAAGAAAACAAGATGGAGGCTCGTGAAAGGGGAAGACATAATACAATCAGCAAATTGGTCATATCCTTCCGGGCATGATTGATCAGATTTGCTAAGCTCATCTAAATACCAGTACTCATCAAACTGAGATTATCTGTATTTGGAATTGGAACTGACTTGTACGAGTCTTGACGAGACAAATAGGATATGCTTACTAGGATGGATACAGAGGATGTTTGACCCAACTGTTAATGCGTATTCTTTCGATTCCCCAGCACGGGTAAAAGAACATACTCCCAAGGACTATTCCAACATTCTTGAGTTGCAATGCTATTTGCTACAACTCAATCTCAAAATACTTTTAACACTTAATAACATGCTCTCAAAGACTATTCTAAAAAGGAAAAGAAAAAAAGGAAAAGTTGCAATGCTATTTGCTACAACTCAATCTCAAACACTTAACAACGTCTATTGCCACATATAGTATTAAAAGCGAAATATTAGAGCAAAGATAGATTTTTTCCAGGAACAACAAATCATCGAAGACAACTTTAGATTGCTTTTAAACAGTACTGGAAGAGCGTTGCGGTTGCCTTAATCTTCGAAGCTGGTCGATCCAACGATCCTCAGGAACTTGACTGGCCCAATCAGGAGTCAATCCAGCAAATGAAACGCCACGCATCGCTTCCCTAACTCTCATAGCATTCTCTGGCGTCAACGGCGCGTTTCTTCGGCTCTCGTCTTCCCTAAACGCTATCCGTATCGCCCTATCAGACGCCTCTCTCCTTCTGACATCTTCTTCTTCTTGTTCCTCCTCCTCCTCCGCCGCAACGCCGCCTAGATGAAGAGACGAGATTCCGTTTTCCATTCGATTGGCATAGCCATTCGACAGGTTATGATAGTGGTGTTCTTCATCTGAGTTGACTTGATCAGCCCAACCTTCTTGATCCTCATCTTCGTCATCACCGACGGCTGAGATAGGCTGATAGTATTCAAGCGCCTCATCGTGATTGGTATCTGAGTCGCTGCCACTGCGATTGTTGCTTTCTGCAAACATACGCAAGAAACCATTTTGATGGTTTGAAAATATATAAATCTTTAAAAAAAATTACGAAAAGAAAAAAAAAATTACCTTCGATAAGATCGGTCGGAGAAGTGGACTTAGCGTTCATTTTTTAGCAAATGCAGAGAGATCCAGAAAGACATGCCTTAAATAAAAGAAAAAAAAAAAAAGAGAAATTATCAAATAAATCTAAAAATTAAAAAAAAAAATGCCAAAAGTGTAATAACAAATACACCAGCAGCGAATCGAACCCGGGTCTGCATCGTGTCAGGTGCTATTCTACCATTAGATCAACGACGCCTAGGCACTGAAACGATAAAAATCCTAGATTGTAGCTTTACGAGGATGACTTCAACCGCACATTCAAGTGGGAGCTTAGCAGCAAAGTAATCTGCGAGTAGGACCGTGGGAGGGAGAGAGAGAGAGAGAGAGAGAGGGTAGAAGCAGAAAATGGCGAATACTGTCTACAGGGCTTCAACTCTTCAATCTCAGCTGCTTTGTCAACCCAGTTTATTCAATAAACAATCTTGTCCAAAGAAGAGTAACTTGCTCTGTTTTGCTTCTTCACAACTCAACCCTGTCCGGTTAGCAGTTAGCACATTAACATCACATTTTCCGCTTCTTTTTTTCTTTTTTTTTTTTTAATCCTAAGCAAGCTGATCAGAAGGGTTGTGATGTAACTTTGGTGTGGTTGTAGGTCGGAAGTGAGTTTTTATATTGGAACTCACCTCATTCCTCATCCAAACAAGGTGCTCCAAGCTTGAAAATTTTGTATCTGACTGACATGTTTGAATTCAATTTCACTGGATAACAAACACAAGATTGTTTTTGTGTTTCTATCAGGTGGAGAGAGGTGGAGAAGATGCTTTCTTTGTTAGCAACTTCAATGGGGGAGTTATTGCGGTTGCTGACGGTGTTTCTGGGTAATAAAACCTTATTCTAAGACAGTAATCTGTTTTTTTTTTAGATTAACAAGTTTCAAATCTTTTGTCTGCTAATCTATTCTAAACGAAATCTAAAGCGTGAGTAACTCCCAAAGAGGTTCAGCTTCTGCTTCTTCTTCTTATTATTGTCATTACTATTTTGTTCTCTTGTTTTTGTTTTTAAAGGTAAAATATTGTTCCTCGGAGGGTAAAAGTGCATTCCTTTTCGGTGATTCCACAAATGACATTCAACAAGAATTTTCTGAGAAGACTTCTTTTTTTCCACTTCTCCACATTTTTACAATTCTAGCTATCTGAATTCTGAACATTCTTTATTTTTCCCAGAAATGAAGTAGACTACTTTAAATAAAATCAAAACATGCCTCTGATTTCTTCAACAAGTAGGCAAACTGTGTCATTATGCAGCGCAGATGTAAAGTATCAATGAAAGTTGAGTTTCTCCCTGACGTTTTTGACAATATTATTTTCTATGGTTTGACAGTTGGGCTGAACAAAATGTGGATCCTTCATTATTTTCCAAGGAGCTGATGGCTAATGCCTCGTCTCTTGTAGCGGATGTGGAGGTAGTATTGGCATATTTGAATTGAACCTATAATTTCTTTTGCCAACTGTCAAATTTTGATCTTGATTTGAATGATTGATTAAAATAAAAATTTGGGTGTTCGTCAGACTTCCAAATTTAACAGTTTTACACATCTACAGTGTTGTTTTCCGGCTATATCTGAATTCATCTTTTACCAGGTTAATTTCGAACCCCGGATCCTAATAAGGAAAGCACATGCTGCTACTTCCTCTAAAGGCTCAGCTACTGCGTAAGTTTATAATATTCTGAAGACTTCTTCCTTTTCCACATCATTTTACGCTTTATGCTACTGTCTTTAACCTTGATTTTTCAATTGATTTGTAGTATTGTTGCGATGCTAGAGAGGAACGGAAGAATGAAGGTTGCCAATGTAGGTGATTGTGGATTGAGAGTTATCCGCAAAGGTAAATACCAAATACTGTGTTTGTTCTGGTGGTTCTTTCTCAATTGTATTTTAGTTTTCATTGATTGCAGCAATGGCAAGGTTTAGTCATTTAATTAGCTTACTACAGGGCAGATAATCTTTTCTACGTCTCCACAAGAACATTACTTCGACTGCCCGTATCAATTGAGCTCGGAGATGGTTGGCCAAACTTATCTTGATGCTGTGGTATGAATGCTAAGTTTTATCTGTCAAATTGTAATTGTCATGGGAGTCATTTATCCTATCAGTCGCTGCTGTCGAGGACAAAGATAAAACCCAAAATCGACTAAGCATGTCAAAACAAGTTCAATTTGCATGGGACACATATGAATCTTAATATTCAAGATTCAGAACTTGAATGCTTTCTTGTTTTGGTTTTTTTTCTGTAAAAAACAGGTTAGCAGTGTAGAATTAGTGGAAGGAGACGCTATAGTAATGGGCTCGGATGGGCTCTTTGACAATGTTTTTGATCGAGAAATTGTTTCAACTTTGGCCATACATACTGATGTTGCGGAGGCTGGTATGTGTTTCTTGTTACTGTTGTCTGTTAAAGGACTAGTATCACTCCTCACACTTGGTGACTAAATTGCATTTCCCTGCTTCAATTTTTAATGCTAGCAAAGGCATTGGCTAACCTGGCAAACAGTCACTCGATGGATTCAAGGTTCGAGTCTCCCTACTCATTAGAGGCCAGATCCAAGGTAAAACTATCTGTGAGAATAAGTTAAAACTGCTGCGGCCTTCATGCCTCGTTGTGATGCCTTTATTTAACATGTCTTTTGGGGATTCCTTCGCAGGGTTTAGATGTTCCTTTTTGGAAGAAAATTCTGGGGATGAAGCTAACAGGCGTGGTTTCTTTTATTTTTCCTGTGATAATGATTCTATTTTTGTTCATCCACAGTTGACCAATATTCTTGTTTTGGAGCAGGTGGAAAGCTTGATGATATCACTGTGATTGTGGGTCAGGTTATAACCTCACCAAGCACTGGTATATCGGATGAGGTTCCGAGAACAGAGGAGGTTCAGGCCACGGAAAGCATTGGTATCTTGAACTTCAACGAGGTTCAAAGGACACAGGGAACAGAACCCATCGCTGTTCTGAACGAGGAGGCTCACATAACCGAAGGGGTTTAGACTTCAGAGGACGCAAGACAGACTTCGACAAATCTGCCATTATTTGTTATGAAAGCAATCTGTCTTTTCCTTGGCAACTACTGCGATTGTTGAAGTACAAAAATCTTAATCCATATATATATATATATATATATATATATATATATGGACCAAAGGGCTCAGTCAGTCATTTGTGCCGCGGACTTTCAGAACTAATCCATGAAATGAAAGAGAGACCCCTTCTTTTGGTATTTTCCTCTTTTAAGGAATGCTCGAGATTTTTTCTCCCAGTATGTCTATTTTTTCTATTATTTTTACCATAATGGGACAAAGGAAAACACAAAATGCACTGAAAATGTTGAAAAGGTTCCCAGTCTAACATTTTGGAGGACTTAAAAAAATATATACAGAATTATAAGCGGGGATTCTTCTAGTTTCAATGGCCCTTACCCTTTTCCTTAACGTTGAACAATTATTTAATAATGAATTCTAATATATAATTGGATTCCATCCGAATGGCCCATCGATGCGTATCAAAACCATCGGAACACACTATAAATCCATGTCAGACTTGAGCTTTTCCGTGCTCACCTCAAAAAGCACAGCAGAGGTAAGAAATCAGAACAAGACAACCGTATACGTAATGACCACAATTGAAGTCATTGAATGAGATTTATCGAGGAGACTCATATGAACTAGTCAACAAGCAGCAGCAACTGTCCCTGGACATTGCGTTAGGAAAATAACGCTTTCAACACTTGAATCTTTTGGGTAAAACTCAAAATTTTGTCATGCAACTTTACCTCACATTGTCTGTGAAACCAAAAACAAATAACAAAAAATTATCACAGATGACAATTTGATGGGTTCCTGGGTAGGAAATGACTCAACATTTATTATTTAATTGACAATAATAAATATCATCGTATACACCCTACGTATGCCACTTAAATAGACTGTTGAGATGCCTGAAAGTACATGTGTCTTGCTCATCTATCCAGTATCCACCGTGTGAAGCAAAACTTTCCACCATAACCTTAGATGTTGGTTACGCGGCTGCAGTATACAGTGACGCAATTCCTTAATGGTACTTCAGGTGACGGTGCCACTTTCAGTGCTAGCGTTGAGTTGTTGGAAGAAAGTTTTAGCAGCTTCATAGGTAGACCAGCAGATTGCTGCAGCAGGAGCATGGAAGAGCATCCGAGGAATCCATCCCCTCATGAGGCCCTTGTAGCCATCTTTTTGCACTACTGTCTTAATCACGTCCCCTATCGAAGTACCCTTAAATCTATGGCATCCGCATACACCCGGTGATACAATTTTTTAATAACAATAATACAGCCATCAGAGAAGCTAGATGCATAATTAATCCAAGTAAATAAATGCTCATTAAGTATAAACATATAAGTCTTAAAGGATGTGAATAGATGTATATCAGTTATTGGCAAAAAACCACCAACGTGAAATTAAAAGCAAAGCAAGTTGAACCAAGAAATAGACTTTATGAGCAAGGACTTAAATACACACGTATCAAATACAAGGGAAGTACGCAGATGATTATTAAACCTTGCTTAGTAAAATACAGCAAACACTCAGTTTGAGGGAAATGGATGATCTAAACCATCTGGGGTAGTGCTAAGGGGTAGCTGGTGCAAAAGAAAATAACAAAAACATCTACAACAGTCAGAAACTAGACTATGAATGCAAGAAAGCAAATACAGAACAAGGATATCTATTTTCAGTATGACGCTGTTCTGAAGGCATCGAAATTAAAGGCATTGCAGTAATTAAAACTGGATGCTGGATCTTCAGACTCACAGCAATATTTTCTAGATGTTGGTTTCCAGATCCGAGATGATAGGTAATAGCAGACAATAATGGAGATAATATGATCTACAAAAAGAAAATATGAGTATGATTAAAACCATCCAGATCCTTCAAGCTAAAGCTTTGGATAAATTCAATCCATTTGAAGAATATTCAAAAACTACACGGTGGTGAATAACAATTTTGTCAAAGATTGGTCCTTTTTTCTCGAAGGGGCAGTATCGGCAAGTTCAAAATGACAATGAAGTGTTTGACCTAAAAGAAAATTAGTTCATTACAATCATCTGTCCGGAAACGTAGACAGGTCAGCATCAGTAAGCTTTCAATCAGGATAACGAAGGATTAACTATGTTCAACATTGTAAAACAATAGGTTATGAGGGCTCCCTTTTACTATCAATGCATTGAAGTTTTCAATTACTACAGCCACTAAACAAAATTTCCTCATATAGTTAGCAATAAACTGATTATAGCTTCAGCTCACGGCAGCAAAATCCAACGAGCAAGAAAAAACCAGAGCCAAAGCTTGAATCACCTGACACTGCAACTGAGTTTTAACTACATCAAGCGGTGCAGTGACAACCGCAGCAGATGACCCAGCAAGAGCACCAGCCGTAGCATGGACAATCACCCGCTCATCACTCGCACTCTCTGGTGAAATCTCAATCAAACCCCTTTTCGCCGCCTCATAGGTTGCAAAATGAACCGCTGTAAACGGCGCATTCATGACCACCGTCGTCCTGTAGGAAGCATAAAACGCCCCAAAACCTTCTTCTTTCAAAATTTTCTTAACACAATCCAATACCCCTCTATAACCAGCACTGTTCCCCAACTAACCTCTGCTTCACCATATCCATACGCGTAAAAACGGCGTCGCTTGCTACCGTCGAGAAAACACCGGAAAACGCATGAGCTGCCGAGTTATTCGGGTTCCCACCCGAAAAATACTTCTTGCAAACTTCGTACACAGAGAAATAGACGGCATGGGCAGGCCCAGCCCCGAGTCCCATGGCCCCGATTCCCCGGTATAAGCCCGGGAGTCATTCGGATTTGAGGATAGAACGGAGCGCGTGACGTACACCCACCGAATCGATGCCTAGGGCTTGCATATGGTTCTTCACGGTATCAACAGGGAACATAGCCATATGCTCAAGGCAGCCGGCGATGGAGCCAGCAATCATGAACTGACGAAAGTGAAGCCCGTCATGGGGACTTACAGTCACTTCCGGGTGGAAATCCCGTGGCTGCGGCTCCGGTTGGAAGTCTGAATTGTGGAACTTTGTTGCGGTAGCTTCCGTTGCCATGAAGAATGAAGAAATGGGGAAAACTGGGTTTGTCGTAATAAAGAATGGGGATGATGAGGGTTCTGTAATGGTTTTAGCGGTGGAGTTATTGCCATGCAAACAAAGTTTTATTCTTCAAAATAGGAAGACTCAGATTGAATTGCATATTTGAAGATAGATCAAAATCGAAAGAAATCGTTTTTTTTTTCCTTCTTTTTGTTGTTTCTTGTGATTTTTGCTTGTCATAGATACTGAAGGTTTTAAAAGTCAGAGATGACGTTAGATGAGTTGCATTATACCAGGATGAGGGCTCCAAGAATTACGGGTTTCTTTTCAATTTTAACTTTGACACACATGGCTTAAATAAAGAATCAATCTTCCCCCCCCCCCTCCCTTTTTTTTTTTTTGGTTGTGTTTTTCTGGGTCGTTTGAAATTTGGAATCTGTTGCAATCATCTCCTCAACAATAATAATAATAATAAAAATAATTTACACTATATATCTATATTAAAAACAACTATTCACTCGTTCATTACAATTTTTAAAAAAAATAAATTTTTATTAACATTTTTTAATCACTTTTGTAGTAAATATATCATAATAACAATAATAATAATAATAATAATATCGTGTAATAATAACTTTGACACTGGACAACTTGTTGGGCTACGCCTGTTGACCAAAGTTGGAACCAAAGTTTCTTTTCCTTTCTGTTTTCATTTTGGTTAAGATTAGTATCTGTCAGAAGTAAGGAAGGCAAGGGCCTTGCAATTGAATTCCTCTTGTTGTTGCCTGGTCTGCTCGGCTAGCAACATTCAGATATAAAAGCTGCTTCATACCATTTTTTTTTACATTATTTGAGGGGCAACGTTTTCTATTAGATCACTTGTTTGAATCTTTCATTTCACTTCAATCTAACTGTACTTTTGCTCCTTGCATAGAATACTTCTTAATTATGTTCAAATTTTATTTTGAGAGACTAAGAAGTTTGTCAAATTGTGGTTAAGAAAATCATGGTGTTGTCTGAGCTTCATCACGATTCAGAATCAGGACGCACAAAGAGATTGGTTGTCGTATTTGTATATCTTCCAAGAGTGGTGTCGGCATTTGGGAGGAAAGGCTTCTGTGTTTACCCATCACTTATTTCCGTAAAGTGCTTTTAGATGTATCTTTACTGAGGTGTACACTAATCTTATCTCAAACCCATCTCTCCTATTAATTTTACAAATGGAAAGCCGGATCCAGATTTTCATTGAATATTGAGTAGTAGTTGATTTCCATAATCAACATTAGGTGATTGCATTCTTATTAGAAAAATGACCATTGATCATTCAGTTCATCCGGTTCACTTTTTCAAGATGCAAATTAATGAATCATTTAGTTTAGCATGACCCTAGCTTAAGCTTAATGTATCACCAAACAATCTAATTCTTTATGCCAGAAAACAATGCAATTCCATGCGCACAATTCAATATCATCACCAACCTAGATTGGTTTAGAAAAATGTTGTAATGAGTTCTTTTTGAATGGACGAGAAAACGTTGCAAACTAGTAAAATGAAATGTAATAAAGAGATGACGGAGAGAAAGATTGAAGCAGTCCCTGGAAGGCAAGTACGGTGGCAAGCGATAATAATAAAGGTAGTAAGTCGCTGAGATGGTCAAGGTTACGATGGTTATAAGAGTTCAGAGAAAAAGAGTTATAGAGAATTCTTTAAAGCTATAAATTTACCCAAAGATGCCAAAAAAGAAAAAAAGACCCTTCAAAGAAACTTTGAAATCCCTATTTATAGCCTCTCCAAGAGAAGTTATAAGAGTAGTGGGTTGAGGTAAACGTTACAAATGTAGTGGGTTGAGATGGAAGTTAAAAAAGTAATGGGATAAAATGAAAGTTACAGATGTAGTGGATTGAGGAGTAAGTTACAAAAATAGTGAGTTAAGGTAATTATAGAATTACTCCATTAAAGATATTTCAGTAACATAAAGTAGACATTGGTTATATGACAGTAAGCTTAAAAATGTACTGCCTGTACAACAAAAAAAAATGATAGCACTTGTATTCCGGGGAAAGGTTAAGAAAAGCATTTTTTAACAGTTTCCATATCTGAGCCTCCAAGCTATACTCTCCAAAACATCCCAAACGTGAAGAAAACCTAAAAATCCTGCCAACCTTCTAACGTTGACTCCACAGTCTTTATTACGTAAAACTTGCTGTGCTAAGTAACGCTATTGCCAAAAAGTGTTGTGCTAAAGTATCTCTACCAAAGTACCTCTACCAAAGTACCTCTGTCAAGGTACTTGTGCCAAAGTACTTATTCCAAAGCACCTGTGCTTAAGTACCTGTTCCAAGGTACCTGTGTCTAAGTACCTGTTCCAAAGTACCTGTGCTGAAATACCTGTTATGAGATACTGTGCCAAAGTACCTATGCTGAAGTACTTATTTTGAAGTACCTGTATCAAAGTACCTATTTCAAAGTACCTATGCCAAAGTAGCTATGCCAAAGTACAGGTACCTTAGTACCTATTTCAAAATACCTATGCCAAAGTACCTATGTCAAAGTACCTCTGTTCCAAGATACCTGTTCCAAAATACCTTTGCTGAAGTACCTGTGCCAAAGTACCTGTTCTGAGGTACTTGTGCCAAAGTACCTGTGCTCAGTTATCTATATCAAAGTACTTCTGCCAAAGTACCTGTTTCAAAGTACCTGTGCCAAGGTATTTATGTCAAAGTACCTGTGCCAAAGAATCTGTTCCAAGATATTTGTTCCAAAATACCTGTGCTAAGGTACCTGTGTCAAAGTACCTGTGCTAAAGTACTTGTACCAAAGTACCTGTTCCAAGATACCTGTGCGAAAGTACCTGCTCCAAAATACCTGTTCCAAAGTACCTATGCCAAAGTACCTATGCCAAAGTACCTATTCTAGAGTACCTGTGCCAAGATACTTGTGCTAGAGTACTTGTCTGTGCTAAAGTACCCGTTCCAAAATATTTATACTAAAGTATCTTTGTCATATGTTATTGAGTGAAAATAGACATCTACAAATGTTAAATCCGCAAGTTGGAACTACAGATCGGTAAACAAGATTAGCTAATGAGTGTCCCTTTCCGAGATGTCCTTGATGAAAGAGTCTAAATTAATATCTGAGGATCCGCCTTCTGCAATTGCTATTTGACATGTTTCTCGAAGTTTTCCAGCCCTTATTCTCATTTCCTTCCCCTCATTGCTCTCAAAATCCATGAAATTTCGCACGAGCTTTGCAATTTCCTCTCTCGTTACCAAATGTTCACCTACCTTGTTCTTCTTCACTCTCCATCCAGTCTTCCAATCGTCTACTATTTGCTTACTATTCGGAATTTGATCCCAAAATATAGGAAAAGTCAGCATTGGAACGCCAGCATACACAGCCTCAAGAGTGGAATTCCACCCACAATGGGTCCAAAATCCTCCAACAGAAGAATGGCGTAGCACCCTCAGCTGATCAGACCAAGGAATCACTAGACCCTGACCATCACAGCAATCTTTGAATCCGGAAGAGCCTCCGCGTGACACCCACAAGTAGCGAACCCCACTGTCTTGCACCCCAGCTACAATTTCATCCATTTGGGCAGCAGAAACTGATAGAAAACTTCCCAAGGAGACATAAAGTACTGAATCTTTAGGTTGCGAATCCAGCCATTGAAGGTAGTCATGACCATTAGGACTAGTAGTTGTTGAAGAATGTTCTTTCAGGTCAAGGTAAGGTATGCTAGGGCCAATTGCATAGACAGGAAAAGGTAACTTTGCTTTAAAAACATCAATGACTTGGGATTCAAGTTCATAGACAGAAGTGAAGAGAAGATACTGTGCTTTGGGCATTGATGAAACACAATCCAGAGCAAGGTGCAAGGTCTGGCTGCCATTTCCACAGAAAATTGTTGGCAGATCTGCTAAACGTGTCGGAGTAAGTCCAGGGATGTAATCCACACTTTCATTTCCACGCTCTAATATGCACAGAAAAAAAAAAAAAAAAAAAGGAAGATGCAGGTAAGAGCAAATTACACCCATTAATATTTTGTTATTCGCACATCTCCAGCTTCGTAAGTGGGTAAGGCAAAAACAAATAAGCAGCATACATGATTCACGTAAAGTTAACACCGTCACTTAAAAATAAGTTATTGATATCCTTGCTCCGAAATTATAGTACAACAATTGCTAATACTACATCTAGAGTTATGACCGAAAGACGCTGAACCTCAGGCAAACATGACTTAGCTTTCTGCCTTATGATTTGATATTTATATTGCAAAATTTGCAATAATATTCTAACCTAAACCTCATTGAATATGTCATTGTCTCTATTATTTCAATATTAGCATCCAAGTTGCCAAAATGGCTACACAAATTTATTCGGTATTTTGCCATGGGATGATAGATTAAGGAAAATGTCACAGGTGATTCAGAGGATACTATAATACGATGCAAGTTTTTCCTTGCCTATTGAACAGACAATAGTTATTCTATTGGTTCAAACTTAGACCAGTTTTTTTTTTTTTTTGACCTAATTCAATTTTAAATTTGCTTGATGCTAAAGGCGAATTTCAGGGCAAATCTCTTGGGAACATGAAACAACTAGCCGCCACAAACAAGGCCAAAGCATGAAAGCTCCACTGTATATATTATTTTAATGTTTTAGCTGAAGAAAATAATAGAGTTTAATACTATTCTTTTAATCACCACTGTCTCCAATACCGGAGTAAACGCAATTAATCTGTGCTTAAGCTTATGCAAATTAAACATACTAAGTTGAGTTCTACTTAAAAAAGGTTAATAAAACAGAAGACAGACATAAGAGAAAAGAAGTGAAAAAAAAAAAAAAGACAAACCCGGCAAGTCAGCAGGGAAATGCTGGTTTTCCACGAGGAGGTTGAAATGGTGAAAAATCGACAACACCGATGCAGACATAGTCCAAAGGGAAGCCACCGGAATATTCCTTCGTTTCCCTACTTCTACCGTCCAAGCCATATAAGTGTCAGCTATAATGGCTGTCACCGGGAGTTCAAGCCGATCAAGGACCTCCTCAAATGGAGCTTCCATCTTCGTGAGCACAGCTGCGACGAAGGCAGGGAAGTCCTTGGCTCGAACAAGTTCAGATGGGATTACGTTGGGGATCGTCTTAAATCGGACGTTGGCCGGCTTGTTGTCCGAACCAATGAAACCGAACCACTCTTCGGTGACAACAAATGTTATGAGAATGTTGGGGCTTTTGAAACAGATCAACTTGCAGAGGTTCATCATGGGATTGACGTGGCCTCGACCAGGATAGGGTACGGCCACAACGTGGCATGTGCTGCTGGTTGATTCTGATTTGAGTGATTCCATTGCCGGGAAGTTTTCTGGTGACTCTTTGGTCGATTGCCCGATATGTTAGAGCTTTGAAGGAGATTGAAGACTGATCCAAAACTGAAACTGGTACGAGCCAGGGACTTGCCGCTTTATTTTGTGGCTCTAACATTTATTCCACGTCCTCTCCCCCCCCCCCCACGCCACCAAAAAAAAAAAAAGTAGAAACAAGGTTTAATTACGAAAATGGCCACCACAGTTTCAGTTTCAAGTTCCCTTAACCTTGTCGATTAGGCTGTGCTTAAATCTAGTAGATAGGTATTAATAAACAGGTATTAACTTTTTTTTTGGGGGGGTTCAGTGCCTGTTGCATTATCATAAATTCATAAGAGACATCATGTTCTGAGTTAAAAACTTTTAACATGATGACCGATAGGTGAGTGGCGGAACAATTTGTCTGTGTTAAGTCCTTTACTTATAATTACCGAGTTATAAGTAAGTGTGAAAAGAAATATTGGACTTGCCAACAGCCAACAAAGGTGTGATTGATTGGGGGATAAAAAATGTTTTAAGACTTTGACGGCACGTTTGTTTTACAGAATAAAAGGAGTGAAATACAATAGCTACTTTCATAGGATACGGTAGAGGAAGAATTATTTTTTTATAGTTTGATTAATGAAATAAAATGAAATTAATTACAATATTATTAAGATGTTTGGTTAGTAAAAAATTAGGTAACGAATGACTATAAAAATTTCATTTTATAAACATCAAACAAAAAAATAAATAATAATAATTTTACCCTTCAATACTGTTAAAATTGCTCACCGAATTTTATTTCCAGCATGTTTTTGACAATTTTCGGGTGCCGGAGTGTCTTTTCCTAATCAATCGCTAGCATGCCAGATCCACACTGCCAACAACCGACTCATGCTGCTGGTGCAGCAGATCTAACCTGATGCCAGCGACAAGATCTGATAGAATGCTGAATACTTAAATTAGAATTTTTTGAGATAAATTGTGCTTTATTATCCAAAGAAAGCAGCAGTGCTGCTATAGGTGAACAGGCGAGTTTAACTTCTAAGCATTACACAAATCTATAATTACCGAGTCTACAACCACGTTTCCCAGTTCCCCATTGCGGGGAAGGCTCTATTTTCGAATGATTGAAAAGCCTGTTGTTTCCTTCCTTCGTTTTTTCGTAAGCAAAATCTGGGCTCTTAATGAGAAAAAAAAAAAAGAAAAAAAAAAAAAGCAAAGTCTGAGCTGAGGTGTAATGGGATTGAAATAACTCTCTGACATTTCAACTCCATTATTTTAACCACATGAGGCTTTCGTGGTTATTCCAATATGCATTTAGAACAAGACGATAAGGAAGAAACAAGACATTGGAAGAAATTGAAATATAACTATGCCAATGTGATGGATGGATGCTACTAAAAATCCGCCTCATTAATTATTGCTGGACTCTAAATGTCGTATACGGCTTTGCTTCCCCCATGTTCGTGGTTTCTTTTTAATTTGTTTTTTCTTTTTGTTTTTGTGGGCGTCGGATAATGCTGTGTCAGTGTGGTTTCAAAATGATTGGACCGCCTGAAGTCATTCTTTCGAAAGAAAAAAAAAGGAAAGAAGAAGTCTGCCAAAATCAAATCTCCGTTGGTCTCATATTAATAGTGAGGGATACATTTTTTTGCACTTTGTTCAAATTTTGCCTTATTTCAGTGGCAAAAGGACACAAGCCCATAAAGTTCTGTTGAACACTACTACTATCGATTGCTCTGGATGTAATGATGAAATGGTAGGAAATCCTTCAAAGGCTTTCCATCGGGTCAATTTTTTTTGTGGCATTTTGAAATGTCATGAACAAAGGCTTCAAGATCGGTGTCCGATGATTCTCCTTTTCGAACTGCTTGGCGACAAATCTCTCTAAGTTTCTTTGCTCTTTTCCTCATTTCTTTCCCCCGTTCGCTTTCCAAATCCATGAACCTCCGGATCATCTCAGCAATATCTTCCCTCGGCACCAAACTCTGCGGTTCCAACTTATTCTTCACCCTCCACCCAATCTTCCAATCATCTACAATTTGCTTACTATTTGGAGTTTGATCCCAATAAATGGGAAAAGTAAGCATAGGAACACCGGCGAAAATGGCTTCGGACGTAGAATTCCACCCACAATGTGACCAAAAACCCCCGATGGAAGGATGACACAATACTCTCAATTGGTCACACCAAGGCACTATTAAACCCATTTCACCACATTCATCTTTGAAACGAGGAGTATCCTTGCGTGCAACCCAAAAGTACCTAACACCACTAATGCGCAACCCAGCCGCAAGTTCATCCAATTGGGCACTCGTAGCTGAATGCAAACTTCCTTGCGAAACATACAAGACAGAACATGGAGGTTGTAAATCTAGCCACTGGAAGTAACTCATGTCACTAGCATTTACCCCGGAATTGTCTTCCAGTTTGAAGTAAGGAATGGGAGGGCCAATGTGGTAAATGGGAGTTGAAATTTTTTCTTTCAAAGCGTCAATGATTTGAGATTCCAGCTCGTATACTGAAACAAGCAGGAGATATTGCACCTTGGACACGCCCGAAACTGCCTCCAGGCCTCGATGCAATACATCTAGACCTTTTCCATACAGGCAAGTGGGAAGGTCTACTTTCCTAATTGAAGAAACTCCAGGGATACAATCGACAAGCTCATCTCCTTGTTCTGTCAGGACCAAAAAAAACCTAAAAAAAATAACATAGCTTTGAAATTTCAAAAGGATAAAAAAAAAAAGGTCTTTATCATCCAATTACCTAACAAATTAATGGGGAAATGTTGGCTCTGGACCAGCAGATCAAAATGATGGAAGACGGAATAAACCAAAGCCGACATAGTCCACAACGATGCCAACGGAATATTCTTTCGACTCCCCACCCTGACGGCGAACGTCAGATAAGTATCATAAATGATGGTAGTTACAGAGGGTGCAAGCCGATCGATAAGCTGCTCCAGTGGAGCTTCCATCTTCCTTAAAACTTCTTCGAAGAAGTCAGGGGAGTAGTTACCAGAGCGGTCTAGCTCGGAGGTGAAGTCATTGGGGATGGTACCAAAGCGAATGTTGTCAGGTTTGGGCTCCGATCCGATGAAGCCAAACCACTCCTCGCTGACAACAAAGGTTACGAGGATGTCTTTGTTTTTGGAGAGCATTGATTTGCATAGGTTCATCATGGGGTTGATGTGGCCCCGAGAAGGGAAAGGGACGGCCAGCAGATGACAGACGGCGATTGGTTCCTTGACGACGTGATTCATCTCAGGTGACCTGAAAGATCCTGGTTAAATTATAAGAAACCCGGAGCCTGGAGTAGAACTTAATTATATAGAAAAGGAATTTTGAAACTTTGTTATTTGCAGTCTTCGTTTTTCCACAAAGTGTGGGGACTCACTCGCCTATGCATCACTTGGAGGGATATTTTATTTCCAAATTTTTTATTATAATACTATAATTTTAATTATATTTAAAAATAATTATGTAATAATTTATAATTATAAATATAATTTATAAATTTTATATAATATAATTATTCATTAATTTATTAATTATAATATAATTATTATAAATAATATGACAATTGTTGCCAGCCATCCTACGAGTCATTAACTTAGGACAGATGCTAGCGCCTAGAGCCAGTGGCTTATCCACTGCCTTGGATATATTCATGTCTTAGGGGAAAAGGGGACAACGTCATGATCAACGTGGTGGACCGACTGATGAATTCAATGAGTGCAGGACCGTGAATTTACGGTTTTAATAAAGCTTTTCAATTATTTTCTGGACTTTTTAATTAGAAAGTGAGTGCCTCACTTGGCTTTGAAACTCGCCCAAATTTGATGAGCCTGATGGGTCTAGGCTTTTCTAATAAACAGCATCTTTTTCTCAGCCCAATTAAAGTCATTAATTTTTTGTGGGCATGGATTTTTCTTGCAACTTCTTCTAAAAGAAAAACAAAAATAGTTAAAAATTTTATGGAAAAGCAAATAAAATAAAATAAAATAATAAAAAACAGTGCAAAATAGACCATTGGAAGTTACTAGTACTAGGCAAGTGCAATGTGGCCAAGAATGGTAGGCTAAAAGAGAAGCAAATGGGCTATTCCAATGCCCACAGTGACCCCATTCATTGTCCTTTAGCGAGGACCACCTAAACTTAAGAGGATTATTCCAAAATTTCTGGCACAGATTGTAGCGTATAGACTGTAGAGGATTATTCAAATTCCTTCACAAAACAAGTGTAAATTTACCAAAATTTCGGGGCTGTCATAGGTGCGTCTAGGCTTCGTTAATCAGAATTATGGTAACATATACTGCGTGATTATTGGTTGAAAGTGTCTAATTTGAAAATAAGAAGCCAGCGTTTTAGTTACGAACTCGCAATTGTTGGTTGGTAATGTCTAATTTTAGTTACTTTCCAAACAGTTAATGTTTCCTTGTACCTTCAACTCTCAAGTGTATATTCTTTTACCTTTGTCTCAACTCTAAAATCAGATATCAGTCAAAATTTCACAAGTAGATAATGAATTAATGATTTTGGTGTCTTTTTCGGAATCGGAAGTATGGAGAGAATTAATAATGGAGGAATCGGAAACTTCGCTTGTTAACTACAAGGATAAAATTGATGGTTCAGATACTAAATGACCCAAATGAAGTATTGACTCAGCCAGCATGAACTTCAAATTACAATTTTAACAGTCTGCCGTTTACACTCAAGGAACAGTTTTAATAGAGTTAAAAGAGCATAATATTTCTTGAGTCGCCTTGACTAAGTTAAAAATTAAACGGTGCACGGGCACCCTCCAATTAATCAATGGCAGTCTCCTTCCGAAACGTTTCTGGTGGATGGGCCTCGAATCAGAAAACGACAGTAGACACAAAAGGGTCTCCTAAAGAGGAAAAACTCAGGAAAAACTCACCAATAGAATAAAAAAGAAAAGAGAGAAATAAAATCATGAACGTACAAAAGGACCACTGTTTGGTTCCAGTAGTCTAGTCCCCAAAACAATTTGATGCATTTCCCTGCTAAATAATTCAGTGACATTTGAACTTTTTGATTATATATACAACAAAAACCTTTTTCTATGCCTTGTGAATTGCGGTTGGTGCATTGCAGTCCATCACAAAACGCCAGAAATAGACCATTCTTTGGGTATGAATAGCAGCAGGGTCAATTTACGTGCATAATGGAGCTTAGGTCCACACGACAGAAAGCTCCACTGGGAAGTGCCCAAAAAGCTTGGGATGAAAAGATATTTCACAATTCACACACAAATATATATATATATATATATATATATATATATTGGGCGACAGTTGGGAAAGATATTTTTTTTTTTTTCATTGAGATAAACATAAAGCATATTATGCAAGAAAAAGTCCACAGAGTAAAAGATATTTTATCAGATATTTGAAAGAAAGATCATTTAGGTTATCTTCTTCCTAGGAAACTCTCTTCACAAACCGGCCCTGTAGCAATTAAAAATAGCTTTCTTAATATCCAACTTTGAATACATACAATGCAAGTAATTATAAAATAGAAAGAGACGATGAAGACAAACCTTGAGCCTTGGTCTTTTATCTGCATTGAGTTTGCGGACTTGATACCTTATCTTCTTGCAGAACAATCTAGTTTGACGTTTCTCTTTGTATCTAAGAACACTTGCTTCCCTTCTTGTTCTTTCTTCTTCCATAATTGGCACCTCTCCCATCTGCATAATTTAATTTAAACTAAGAATATATCAACACTTGGAATACCTACTTATTATTATAATACTATTTTCTTAAGATAATTCACTACTTAATAGTCACTTCAACGATATCTTATCCATGAGGGATAATATATAATCATCATCAAAAAAAATTCAAAATTCAAAATTCAAAATTAAATGAAGTTCTCCGACTGAAATTCTAGCCTACAATGTAGACGACTCTGTTTTTCTCTTCTTACTTACATATAATAGACCAGACATTAGACAGTCTCTCAATCTGTATAGAATGTAAATTTTCATCCTTGAGAAAGAAGGGAAACATAGATGATGAAACGGATTATAGATTATTCGAATACTAACATAGTAGCCATTGCTAGCCGTTGAAATCGAGTAATCATCAGCCCATAGAGGCCCACGGTCCGACCATGCATCCAAGACATCTTGATAATTCAAATTCAAGTTCAAAGAAACCCTTTTCTCATCATTTAACTCCCAGAAACCAAGATTTTCTCCCTTTACAACCTGGTTATATTCACTTTCTCCTTCAAAGTATTTGCCAGTATAAACTTTGTGGTCTCTCTCGTCCTCTTCATCTTCTTCTTCCTCTTCCACATTCTGAAATCCTCTTTCCCAGTCCATGAAGTCCCAATTGAGATGACGATATATCTTATTCCCTGGCAAATCTTCATTTTCAACCCCCAAAATACCTTCCAATTCATCAATAATATCAATCTCTCCATGTGCGTGGCTTTCTTTGGTGTCGTTGAATTCAGTGGCAGCGGCATCTGGGACTTGTTGTTCTTCCTTCTTTGGGCTCCTTAAGAATGAATTATACCCCATCTTTTCTAATGTGTAGCTTGCTCTTGTCCCTCTACTTGTACTCCCTCTTTATGCACTGTGTTGTTGCATTGCATGGGCAAGTTCAACTTAATATGGGAGAAAGGAATGGATATTTCATAGTGTTTCTTTCGTTTTTTAATACTTTCTGTGATCCTACTTGGCACCTTATCCTCATGCTATTGGTCAATTCATTTTTATACTTTCTCCTGATTGGCTATTGGGTTCCAGCTTGGAACTAGATAGTGGGGCCTTTTGGACCTTTTTGCTGCATGTGAATTGGGACCACTTTTTTTTTTTTTTTTTTTTTCCAAATATTGAAAATTGAATATGATTCTGAAATATGGACTAATCTCTCTCTTTCTCTCCAATGCAAAAAGAAGAAAATAAGATGTTCATATCAAGAAGCATGTGATTAAAAGAAAGTTACTTTCCATGGCACTTTCATATGAATATGATAATTAGACTAATTGTTGAGAAATAATGCTTTAATGGAGACAAAATATTAGGATATTAGCTTTGCAGTACTTTGCAGGCCAGGCATCCCCATAATTTTAAGATAACAAATTATACCACAAAGGTGAAACCACTTTTATCTTTAAACAATTTTGTGCTCAAAATGATGTACATAAACTATAATTCATAAAAAGATTTCCCCCAACATTTTTATGTTATAAGTAGTGAGTTTTATTACCCAAATCAAAAGGCAATAGAATTACTACAAAACAACTTCTTTCCCCAACATTGATGATAATAATTAGAATATATTTGATTAAAAATTATATTAAAATTTTTTTTAAAAAAAAAAATTTTATAAACATTTATACGTGAATGTAAACTCGCAAATTAAATTGGTGAAAAATATCTATTAGTAATATTAGGACAAGTAAACGGAAAAATCAAACCCCAAATAAGGAGAAAAAAAAACATGAAATGGAAGATGAGACATGAGACTGAGAGGGAGGACCTTTTAAGTTTATAGCTTAAGCGTGGGGTTGGGTATTTTGGGGTTGTTTTTTTTTTTTTAATTCTATTAAGGAAGCCGTAATCTGAGATAAGGAAACAGTAGTAGGTTTTAAGATTTGAACCCAATTTATTAAATACTACATCATAACAATAGTTGTATGAATGTTTTAATTAAACTTCAATTTTGATAATTATTTGCTTACTATATATATGACTGGTATATATCTTAATTTTTAATTTCTTTCTCATCAATATTCTCGCACGTTGTTCTAGATATACTATATGCTAACTAATTAATTATTAGTACCTTCTCAATAATTTTAAGGAAAATGGAAGAAGGGAGCTGATCATTACATGACATGGCCGCAACAAGAGCTACCCAGCGAACGGACGCGCACATTTACGGGACTTTGTCGGTGGCACAGATGTGGTAGTAGTAGAACATTAGGCCTAAGGAAAGAAACTGAGCAAAAAATAGGAAGCCACGGAGTTAAGTTCAGCCTGGATTCTTCAAAATCAACAAACACAATGATGAATACGTATTGCTTCTTTTGACTTTTCAATGCCCCTTGTCGTGCCATATCTCTTAATAACTAGGCATAATATTCGTTAATTAATGGTACAATTTTAGTTCTCACCATAATGTTATTTTCAGTCTTAAAAAAAGTTATGATTAGATTTTTGTTTATGTGATTAAAGGGACGTTACACTTCATTTATTAAAATCATAAAAGTCATTATGATTAGATTTTGATTAGATTTATGTTTACTTACATTATTAAATATGAATTTTATTCACTATATGTGATTGTTGGTTAAAAAGAAAGAGGGAGATGTGAATCAAATTTCTTTTCTCATCAATGTAAAACGCAAATTCTAATTTAACAAAAATTTAATGATTTGGTATTTTCAAATATCTTCTTTTACGAAATTACTCAACAAATTAGTCGAAAAGCTTAAAATAATAACCCCGAGTTTCAATTTTGAATTCTTTGTTAGCGATTTTCCCTTCCATAGGGTTTTTTCCAACAACATGGCTAAGGGAAAAATATGTCTTGGTAATTAATTAAGGTCACCAAGGAAAACCAACGGTAAAACGCTGATCAATCAATCCCTAAAAGGGTTAACACGGTTTTAAAAACGACCAACTAGGATTTACCAACCATGCATATAGCCGTCAAAGAAAAAAGAAAGTTTCGAGTTTGGTTATTAACCTTTTTGCAGCAGTAAATAAAAAAGAGCAAGAAGACAAGTTAAACGAATCAGCAGGGACAGCTTCTAAGTTTGACACTTCTGCATAAAGTTAGGATTTAGGAAATTGCAGCTTTGGTGTTTTTTTTCTTTTTTTCCTAAATTACTGTTTTAATTATAAAAATGTTTCTCTGATTTGACATGAATTTGCTTGTAAATAAAATATTCAACTTTATAATATACTACTGTACATATCATATAGAATTAGTACTCTACGTTTTGGTATTAAATATATATGTCTGAGCTTTCCCATGAAGACAGCGCTTCTAAACTTTAGCTCCTCACGTGAAGAAGCGTAGCTAAGCTAGGTTAACTATATCATATTTTACATATATAAAAAAATTATTTGTGAAGGTACTGCCAGTTGCACATAAAAGGTTGACAGAGAACTGAACACAATGGTGGCTGGCTTCCCGGTGTGATGGGATGCCATGGGCTGTTTTTCCTGAATCTCATCACCCATGAAACCCAACTAATTAAGCTGCTGAAACGTTGAGATAATACTTGATCGTGTTAATTTTGATAATATCAATTATTTACCCTGCTTGGCACATCAGTCT
The DNA here is from genome assembly GCA_038382065.1 of Adansonia grandidieri. Lineage (NCBI taxonomy): Eukaryota > Viridiplantae > Streptophyta > Magnoliopsida > Malvales > Malvaceae > Adansonia > Adansonia grandidieri. The sequence continues at coordinate 9,096,457 of JBBYHK010000014.1, read as the reverse complement.
AAAGTTATATTCAGATGTGAGAGATTAGTTAGGAGAGAATTAAAGAAGGATGAGGTATAGACTATAGAAAGGATTCAACTTACTTCCTAGTGAAGAAAGAGAGAAGGAAACTAGATCACTAACTGGTCATTCGTTAAAGCTTCCTTATCAAGAAAGTCTAAACCCTAATATTCTTGCTACCTCACATGCAGAGTTTGGCCCATCAATTCTTCCTTTTCACAACTCAAGAATATTATAATTTATATAAATATAAAGCCTTAATGATGAGGTTTTCTCTTCCATTTTACCCTTTATTATGCCATGGAGGATCATTCTCTTCTTTCATCCAGGCTCCAAGAAACATACATATCCAATAAAAATGAGAGGAAAAAATTTTTATTTGACGAGGGCAAAAGCAGCTAATTATAATTAAGTCCAAAGAGACTCTCTTTTGAGAGCTGGTTCTTGGATTACATTGCTAGAAGCAGCGAAGTTGAGGTATTGGGAAACGTTATCGAAGTTATTAGTGGCTAGAAGGGAAGACTTGTTATCTTGTTCTATTTGAGTTGGCATTGACAAAGCCGATTCCTGTTGCATCTGAATACAAAGTATCTCAGTCTGAGCCTCCGCAAGCTGCATTTGCAACTGTGATACTTGATTTTGAAGGTAGGATATGGCCCCAACGCATCCATATACCGGGTCCCTCACTCTTGCATTTGCTTCATAAACTAAGCTACTTACAGCATCCGCTCTCTGGTGAACCGGAAGCTCCTACAAGATTTACAAGAAGATATACTTTAATTAAAACAAAATGCTTTTTTATTTGTATTTGAAATTGAAATTTCACTATTGAAATTAAGCTTCCAATCATGAACAAATTACACAACTGTTGACATGGAATAGAAACTTTTTTGTTCCAGGAAAGCTAAGACGTGCAAGCATATAAAAATTAAACGACGTATAAGGAAAGAAACATGCCTGCAACATTTTGCTGACATTGCTAGCACCAAAGACTTTGTGAACAATAGCAAACTTGTGAGGGTCATCAGAAGGGAAGTAAGGGGCAAAGACGCAGTCCTTAGCGCAGCGACGCCTCAAGAGTTTGCAAGAAGCGCATGGTGAAGAACCTCCCATAGCTGCTATGTCTGAAGAAAATCACCAAAAGATATGTAGAAAAGTTTTCTCTGTAGAAGGAAGAAAATTGAAGTTATTGCCTAAGAACAAAGCTTAGAGTTGAAGAGAATGGAGATTAAAATGGCTATTTATAATGGTTGAGCAGCTAATGTGGAATGAATCCACATGTACGTTTCAATATTTATAAAAAAAATACTTTTAATTATTGGATCGAATTGATTGCAAGGAGGCTAATATTTTATATATATATATATATATAAACACTTTACGTATGTCTATATAATGTGTTTATATTTAATATATTGGTATAGTTATAAATTTATATATTATCATTAAATCGGTGTAAAATTATCAAGAAATTTTAAAAATAAATATATAAAATTTTATTTTAATAAAATTGCATTATCTAATTTCCTAATAAATAGTATATATACTTTATCAAATATAAATTCTATTTTAATTACATTAATGTCCTTCTCTCTCAAAAAATATCATAATTTTAACGAGGGCAATAAGGTCAGTCTAGAAGACAGTAGAAGATCTTATAATGGAAAACAACGGGTGTGAGTTGACCACCGCGTTGGTGTTGGCGCGTGATAGGTTGTCATCCATGCAGGTGGAATTGTGTAGTTCCCACGTTGTTGTTGTTTGACTCGAATCGAAACGAATAAGAGAGCAAAATTAATTATACTCTTACATTGATCGGATGCATTTTAAATAATTGTACCAAAAGAAAGATAGTGCACTCCTACTTCTTCAGAAAACAAAGAAATATAAATTTTGATCGGACGATTTTGAGCAAGTTATAATTTTTGAGTTGAGACTTAGGGGTAATTCAGCATTATTCTTGAAAAAAAAAAAATTGGGTTGGAAAAAGTTTTTTAGCTAATAAAATATAATTGAAAAACATTGTTTACAAATTTTTTAATATTTAAAATTATTATAAAAATTTATTATGAATAGTTAAAATGATAAAAAATATATTTGAAATAATGAATGTTTAGAAGTGAAGATAATAAAATCATTTTTATTTCAAATCAACGTAGTTTAAAAACATAATATTCTTGGTTTTTTTTTTTTAATTTTGTTTGAATTTTCAAACCAAAATTTTTATTATAAAAATAAAAAAGCTTTACTTTAAGTTGTGATCAAATGTAATTTTTAATCTTAAAATATGGTGTCAATAACAATACTAAATGGTCCTAGGGTTTTGGGCACGTAATATATAATAGTATAGCATACGGTGAGAATTGAGAAAGACGGGTGAAAATAAGTCTTAAGTTTATAAACCTTGATCGAGACTCCATGAGAAATGGGCTCAACGTGAATGTTTGTTGGCGGATATTCACATTCATGTAAACATGCATACATAACTATCTCTTTTTGTTTCTCTCTCTCTCTCTCTCTCTCTCTCTCTCTGACACCCCCCCCCCCGGAATGACGAGGTCGGCTGCCATTAATGGACGTTTAGTATTTAATATTCAATTCAGATAAAATATCAAATGCTGCAGAAAATATTGAATTTGCCTGATCTTTCTTTCTTTCTAGAATGCTCACAGAATCTTAGTATTCTTTTTCTTTCCTTTTTGTTGGGGTAAATTAATTTCTGACTTCACCATCATTTATCGGGTTCCAAATAGAAGTATAATGTGTGTGTGTACATATATATATATATATATATTAAGGTACTGTAATTAGTTACTCTTGCTTATACTAGCTGTAGTTTAGAACTCAGAAATTTCATTTGAAATTAATCAATCATTACTCTGTCGCATTGATGGAAATTGGAATAATCTTTTCCTGATAGTATATAGTTTTTTTTGTACATAAGGATACCATAAATTAGCTATAGTTATAAACCTAGAAGCAATTACTTTCAACCAGCTATGGGATCCGACTTGAAGCTGAAGTTTAAGGATTATTAAAAATGAAGCCCATTTCCAGAGAGATTGAAGCAAAAAATACGCTGAGTTTGTAGAAACCCTAAGACTAATTTCGGACTGTTGCATTAAATGTCTTCCACATGATTCCAAGCCCTTGTTCTAATCTTCTCTTCCGATCGAGAGAAAAAAAAAAAAAAAGGAAAAAAAAAAAGAAGAAGCTCTCCTTCCCTTGTTGTGTTGTCATGGTATATGCAGAATCTTTTTTTTCTTTTTAATATGTGCGTAGCCTTATAAACCAAGTCCATGTAATTCTTTTGAATTAATAATAATTTATAGTCCTATTTGAACGTAAAACCATATATGTATATGGTAACTGGGGCCACCCTTTGAAATTTCATTTATTGCATTACTACCACGTAAAGCGCGTATTCACTGTGTCTGTCTGGTTTCCTTCCAAGTTTCAAGCCACTGGCGCTAAGCTCTAGGGAAAGGAGGAATTAAAAAGCCCTATTGTCTAGACGGACAGAACCTTGTAAACCATGTTTTACTGTAATATTTTAAGGTAAAGGAGAAAACAGACATCTTTTCACAATCTCAGAGGCCAATAAAACATGCATCCGAGCTCCAACGCAGGCAGATCCAGCAGACATTAAATGAGCTTGGTTATTTGGAAGATTCGGTTCTTGAAATTATATGCATGCGTTGTGTATATATTTTATATATCACAACATTTTTCAATTAATATTCTAAAATACTGTGGAGACTAAACTGGAAGCAACCAATGTTTGACAATTGAAAAGCCTCAACTCAGGGGCTCAAGCGGCAATGACTGACATGAAAATTTCAATTGCTTGAACGGAGTGGAGTTAGATTTCCAACGCTTATATATATAAGACCGATTCAAAATGTTTATAAGACTATGTACTATCAACTCAGTGAATAATAAAATAAAAGGAAATTGAGGAGAAAGCAGTAATTAATTAAGAACATGATCAAGTTAACACTGTAACTTGCAAATTTGTTGATGCAGTGCTAAGTTTAAGCTCAAAATATATCGTAATACATTTTTTCGCTAGCTTCCGAAGCATATAGATATAACTTTTTAAGAACAATATCATCTCTTTCAACTTTCCAATCTTGTTTTCTAAAATGCTAATTAAGCTACATCTTAAATTCTTTAACGGTGACTTCTGTGTATTATAGAATCCCTTTTTTTCCCCAAAGGTCAAAAGTCAAAACCAACAAAACTACCACCGCCCTTGTTTACCTACTTCGTAAGAAAACGTAAAAAATCAAATGGAAAAAGATTGTTCAAAAATGTTGATTTCTACCCTTCGCAATAGTATTGATTATTAACTATGGCCACACTATATAGGATATATTGTCTAAAGTCCATCCAACGAATTAAATAAAGTTTTCTTTAGGGGATATAGTCATATATAGACAATCGAGCATCTCTTTCATGCCAAACAAGCCATAACTAGTCTAATCTGCTGGGCATCCGAAATATAGTGCAATGGCAAAATGGATAGATAAAGTCGGCCCATAAATAAGCAAAATTTGGGCAAGGACCAATAAGTTCCATCACATGAATGGATGTTTGGTTGTGAAGCTAGCTCCAGTTTCGGTAGAATTGCTAGAGCCCATTGCTAACACAACACATGGGGCCTTCACTGAAAGTAAAAGACAATAGACTGTTTTGGGTTGGAGAGAATGTGATGCTGCAGGAGCCAGGCTTCCCAAAAGTCTGCTTTTGGAGATAAGCTAATTAATATATCGTCATCTACCAGATTATTTTACATACAAATCCTACTACGTGAGAATCTAAGAGTAAAACTAACAGCATCAGAAGAGAACTTGCAATGTTTACTCTTGTAATGTATTTATGCATGTTTATGTGACAGAATGCTTGGTGCAGGGGAATTGGGCAGTGGACTTTAATTTCCGGTTGAGTCTAATTCAATGCTTACTGATGAGCTGGATTGCATTCAAACGTAATTAAAACATGGGAGATTTTGTGAGAGATCATTGGATGAAACTGAAACCTTCTGTTGTTGATTTGGGATTGGGAGCGGAAGGGTGAGATAAGATTTGCTGAGCTGAGCTATACCCATATTTCCGCCTGTAAAATGAAGTGGGAAGTAGCGGGTAAGGGACTGGTTTAAGCATTTTTTTTGGGCCTCAAAGCCCATAAAATTGAAGAGAAATAAAAACATACAAATTATAGTACGGTTGACAGCTTATAAAAAGCAAAAAGGCCAATAGCTACAGAGATTGAATCGACGGCGAATTAGCATGGCCGGCCGCAACCACTTTACACCGCCGTCATCATTAAACGGCGCCATTACGGAACGCCATATAATTCATCACCACCACCACCTCGAAGACCGAATCGCTATCCAACACCGCGAGATCCAATCCCTTCTCCTCGACAACCAACGCCTCGCCGCCGCCCATGTGGCTCTTAAGCAGGATCTTGCACTCGCCCAGCAAGAGCTCCGCCATTTATCCGCGGCCGCTGCCAACGTCAAATCCGAGAGGGACGCGGAGGTGAGGGAGGTCTTTGAGAGGTCACTGAAGATGGACGCTGAAGCGCGTGCCCTCGATGCGATGAATGCTGAGATGGCTCGTGTACGGGCTGATGTAAAGAAGTTTATGGTGGATAATCAGGAGCTAACGGCGCAATTGGAGGCTGTCAATGATGAGTTAGCCAAGGCAAGAATGGAGGCGAAGCAAGTGCCCATACTTATGGCGGATATGGAAGCTGTACGGAAAGAAATTCATAAAGGAAGGTAATTCGTTGCAATGCAAAGTGTCTTCCTTTTTACACAAAAAGTTGATGGCTTTCTTGTCAATTCCGTTCTAATGATGGGCTTTTTTTTTTATAAATTTGAATGGAAATTTAGGAATTATTCATTTTTGTCATTTCATTGATGCTTCTAATGGAAAGAATAGTGATGAAGGAGATAGTGAGGAAATTGTTTGATGATTACAGGATTGGGAAGGCAGGGGTTTGAAAAGCAAGTCATTGATTGTTTCATGTATATGATAAATGCTATTGATAATTTGATACATGAGTCGAGAGGCTAAGTGCAAATAAAGTAAACCTGAGAATTTCTTTGGTTATGAACTAGTTCAAGATTGAAATCATTAGTGTTAGATATAAGTGGCCTAAAAAGTGTGTTGATATTTGAGAATGAGGGATTGCTTGCTCCAAATAACTCCTATCCTATCATGATTCATGATAATGGATGAGGATGGTTCTAGTATTACCTGAAAATGCAGAATATGAAAGTGATGGCTTTGTCAGGAATGTCAAAGAATGGATATCCTTATACCCATTTCTTTATCTGCATTTGAATTGAGTCTATTCCAGTTTTGTGAATTTGGATTAAACCAACTGCAGGCTATCTATTTCAATATAGGCGTTTAATGTGGGTCTATGAGAAGCTCCAGTCCAAATAGCAAATAAGAACTTACAGTTGAAAGATGATAACCTTATAACATATTGAGTAGTGTTCGATTTGGATGTGGTTGATGCAAGAGACAGTCATGAAACCAGGATATTGAGTTGTAAGCCAATTAGTAAGTTTGTATAGAAGCACCAATTCATGTTACCTTTATATAATTATGATTTTGTTTGTCATAGGACCGCTATTGAACGTGAAAAGAAGACACGTGCTAGTAACCTTGAACAACGCCAGATATTGGAGAAAAATACAATCATTGTGGCTCGGGAAATAGAAAAACTGCATGCGGAACTTGAACTTGCTAATGCAGAGATAGAGAAGAGAGCAAGGGAGGCAGCTGCAGCTGCAGCAGCAACAGCAAACCCAAGTAATGATTTCCTCTTATCTTGTTCTCTGCCAATTATAATCGTAACTTCCTCAGATCAGTTCTTGACCTTTAAAATTCTTTGCATTTAGACCCCACATATAATTTAAACTACGGAAATACTGATACTGATGCCAAGTATGGAGGAAGTTCATATCTAGACGCGTATTCCATGCCTCAGGTATGCATTAAGTCTTTTTCATTTTCAGTCTCAGTTTAGACTATAAAATACAATTTTGGTGGAAATGGTAGACACAATGAAATTTAAGAATGAAATTTAAGAATGTAAATGAACATTACTTATTAATTTTGTTTCCTAAAGTAAAATGTGAATAACCTTTCTTTTCTTAATTTGCGCTTTTATTATTTGCCGCACTACCACGTACCTCACTCAATGGTTTTAACTAACAGCCGGTAACTGAGAAATGGATAATACTTAATTTCAGGCTGCTGGGGGTTCTGGTCAGCAATTTGTGCCTGGGGCTGGGACGATGACGCCCACTGTTCCTATAGAGGGTCAAGGCTCCCATACACCTAATACGAATCAACCCGGTTTACCATCTGTGACGGGGCCAATTTCTAACGTTACTCATGAAAACCATGTAGTTCACCTATAGCATAGGCATTTTAAAATTGTATATAAAATACATAATCCAGAATTACTTAGGCCAATTTTTTCATCTGAAATAGGCTATATTTCTTTTGCAACCACAAAAAGAGCTAGAAAATGTTCATCTGCTTCTTCGATTCTGCTTCCACAAAAAATTAAATATCTCAAGAGATTTAACTCCGCTTGAAATCGACATATTTATATGATGCATTATCCTTCACCGCTACTCGCATTTGCGATAACCACACCTCTATTTTCAAAATCAGATTTGTGTTGTTTCAAACCGGTTTGCCTCAGATTGTACTATTACATTTAGAAAAAAATGATGAAGCAAAAACAGAGACAATTCGATTGATAACATTGGGAACATTTCGCTCAATAAAAGAATGGAGATAAAAAAGTATCCATCAAGAAAGAATTTAAGATAATTTTATGGTAGAATACATAGTGAACATAAATGTAATTGAGTCAATAATGGCTACGGTGCTGCCTCAAACCATACAACTATGGGCACTATGACAGATATTAGAGCATCAGACACGATCAAAATTTCACTCACCACTTCACTCATTGGAGAAGCGAACAAAAATAAATTAATAAATAACATGACCCATCCCAAGGCGACGTTCAGCTCAAAGCTAAAATCAGATCATGAAGTACCGCAAACACTCGAAAACTCTCCTGCCACTATTCTGCAACTCTCTTCTCATACTTGAGGAATGTGACAGCAGCCACACCAAGAGTAGTCCATCATCGATTGCCATTTTCTACCACTTACCTTACCCAACCTTTTTTTTTTTAGTAAAACAACTATGAACACAATTGCATATAGCATATACAGCTATTACCATTTTTGGGTTAGCAACATATGACAACAATTCAAAGCCCGAAACAGAACTAATTAACCCACATTAAAGCATAGGACCTTAGTATTGTGGCATAGTTTAGGCTTAGATACGATGCCATAGAAAGATCCAAATCTAATTCATCAATTGTCCAACAGATTAATGAAACTTAAATTTTGAAAAGTAACAACTTTGACAGTGACTGATAACATCTAGTTTCTAGCATGGGATGCTAAATCCCATCATCCTTAATAGCAAGCACATTTCTCATCTAAATGGTACCCATGCATGCATATAATTCACAAACCTGTTCGCACCACATTAAATGATGAGCAGACAGAAAACAATATCATATCCCCCGCTAAGGGTTATTCCCAAACAAAAGGGTATATGCGTGATTTGAAAGAGCAGCACTCACCTGAAATTATCAACCTACCTTAGCAGCAAGAAATTTGGAGTTAATCCACTTGCCTCTATAAAAAGATTCACACAAATTCAATCAATCCAACGCCTAGAATAAAAACCCCTCCAGCTAACAGTAGATAGACAAAGGAGGAAGGAGAAAAGGGGTATTGCCCAAACAAGTGAACAGCCTACCTCTCAGTCTCCTGTTCAAGAACAACCCTGTGAATGGAACACAACTACAACCCTTAGATCACAATTCCTAGTACATAAAATACTTGCAGCTGAAAGTCTCTCAGTATGGTCGTGAACGGTTTCCACCATAGTGATGTCTATCTGGCCCAGAACCTCCATCTCTGTAATTATCCCTGCGCCTGTCCCCACCGCCACCATAGCCACCTTTACCACCTCTGTCAAATAACAAAACAGTCAATAATGAAGCTTCAAAAAAACAATTTATTTAAGCAAAGAACAATTTGACTTTGAAAAAACAATAATGAAAAATAATTTCAGGTAATTTTTTCCGTTGTTTACTTCCACAGTGACAAGCATAAAGGAGAATCTAACACTATCATATGCAAACCATACAAAAATTTTCAGAAACAAGACAACCAAAACCAAGGCAGTTAACAGTAGTTAGAGATAATAATTTGAGAATTTGCTTTCAAAAGTAAATTAAAGAAAGCAAAACCTTATCAGCAGTAATGTCAACATGGCAACATACAATACAATAGACTGAGAAAAATGCTTTATAGGCATCATAAATTCATAAGTAGCATGTTGAAACAAAGCATCTAAAAGCAATATAGATTAATTCAATCAAAAGAAAAGCTCAAGAGATCATCTGAATTACTTCCTTTCAGGAAACAGCATCTAGATAGAACAAGTTAGATAATCAAAGGGTTAAAATGATACCCATGATCAAAGCATCTAAAAGCAATATAGATTAATTCAATCAAAAGAAAAGCTCAAGAGATCATCTGAATTACTTCCTTTCAG